>WYDE02201566.1:0-10182 GCA_009867175.2 Adela reaumurella
GCATACCAGGTCTCGAACCCACGACCTCTCGAGTAAGAGGCGCGCGCTCGCCAACTAGGCTACTCCGCAACCCAAACCCCAACGCAAATCTAATA
Source organism: Adela reaumurella (assembly GCA_009867175.2). NCBI lineage: Eukaryota > Metazoa > Arthropoda > Insecta > Lepidoptera > Adelidae > Adela > Adela reaumurella. The sequence goes on from WYDE02201566.1 coordinate 96, forward strand.
TTTGTCTGTGCAGAGGGATTCCATGCTTTTACCTCAACGAAATTTTGTACATAGCCTCTTATAGTGGCACTGAGAACGAATTCGGGACCTCAAATTGAGCAAATTGATCTTCGTAAATACACAAATTAATTTTTAAAAAAATATTTCACAAAAGATATGGAAATGGATATGTAATATATGGTATATGTAAGATATGGGAATGGCATATGTTGTTGAATAAAACTTCTTGAGCTGTACAACCGTTCTGTAGATTGTTTTTTGTATACTCACCACGAAAAAAATACAAATATAAATTTTAAAGGCATCTGATTATTACGAGGTATTTTGCCTGGCAAGGATGTTGGCCGGTTGTCTCTTTTTTACCCGACTACGGCGATGCAAAAGGAAGGGTTATGATTTTTGCATCCTATTTTAAGTACCTTCTCCGTAGAATGCCTTATTTTGTATAAGTGGGTGGGTGCAGGCTGCGTCGCGGCGTCGCTCAGGGTTCAACAATCAAATTTAGAACTTACCCGGCGCGCCGCGTACTGTGCACATTCGGGGATTCCATACTTTGCTTTACCGTAGATTAATAACGATGGTTAGATGGAACAAAGTTACCGATCGCAATCGTTACTTTCAATTTGTTATTCTCAATAAGGTATAAAATATTTTTTCTTAAACAGGTAATTTCTACATATGCAAGTACAAAAAATACATTTCAAATATTACGATACATATTTAAATAATCTCAACAAATAATACATAGCGGGATGGTGTATTTTTAATGCACGTTAAACCCCTCCAGTGATTTTTAATGAATAATGCTTTTAAATCATACGACAATACCAAGTACTTCCCCAGATATTAAAGATTCTAGTTTACGAAAAAAATTATCTCACCAAAAACGAGCCAATTTCGAAGTCCGTGTCGTTAACTGATTCGTCCCGAAAAGATAAATCTTTAAACTGGCATTATTGAGGGTCTTAAATTAAAAGATGCTCCACAAACTTGAACTTTCGTATGTATACAAAATTATAGTTTTCCTAAAACGGAAAATATACAAAAATATATAAAAAACGTTTGTGTTTTTTACAACATACGATTACATAATAACAAAATCTTAAAATTGCACCTACTCGTAATATTTACAGTGCTAACGTCTGAAAGCTTTACACTGGAAATAGAGACAAACTCGAGATCTGTTCTGTAATAATGAAGCGGAAATAAGAGAAAAAGGGAGTTCGAAATTTTGTCTCCTATCAGTGTAAAGGTTTGAAAATACGCGTTTGTCAGTCATTTCCCAAACACAAGACGAACGTCGTTTAGCGGAGACATTCAAATTTTCCCTTTTTGTTAATCTGAAACATTTCTTAACGTATTGCAATAATACGAATACCAAAGTTTTCATAGAAGATCTGTTATTTAAGGTAAAACATTTTTTTGAACAAACGTCCATTCGTGAATTTTGGCATAGGTAATACAATACAAACTTAATAATAAATTCATAATTATTTAGACTCCTACTTGCTTATCGTGGTCAAAAATATATAGCAATTCAAAAAAACGATTTTCTTCTATTCTAAATTGTAAACTTAGCAGAAAAATGTATTGTTGAAAAATATTCGTCGGTCAGGTCCATTGTCGACGTTATCCTCTTACAAAAAAGCACGACTTATTCTGTTTTCATGATATTATTCGCGGTCATCACACTTAAGCACTAATTAAATTTATTCATGAATTGAAAAATAGGTATGTACCATGTGGAAATATATGAAAAGAGTGAACCTGGCGATATCGGAACGGCCCTAAAAAATCGAAATTTAAAAAACAATTCCACGCGAGCGAAGCCGTTGGAAAAGAGTAAAAAAAATGTTGTACATACAAGAGTTACAAACAAGGTCACAAACACATTTCCTCTTTAACGTGCTGACATTGCGATTAAAGCAGATCACCTGATGAAATAAACAGAATCGATGAACACAGAAAACAAAACAAATTGTGGACAACTATTTGGTACGAGCTGATGAGAAAGAAGGTCTTGGCCGAGTTCTTAATTTCACGCACGCAGCTGATTATTACGCTGCCACCTGCACTTCGAATTATAGGAATTAATCAACTGACGATGTCAAAACACAGAAGACGGATGCGCCGATAACGACACTTTCAGATACAACAAATATTTTTCCACAAAAATATCTATCTCACTATCTGCTACCGTTTCCTAGATACGAGCTATCAGTCCTACAATTGCTCGTAGACATAGCGCGACTGATTTGAGAGCTGTTTAAAGGTTTGCCGTTGCGTCTAGGTTTGAGACCCGTTTAAAGGTTTGCCGTTGCGTCTAGGTTTGAGTTGAGTGAGACCCGTTTAAAGGTTTGCCGTTGCGTCCAGGTTTGCGTGGGGTTATAAATTGGTCAGACCCTTGTTAATTCCCTCTAGAATCTCGCGTAAGTTACCGCGTAACCATATAACATAAAATATAGTAGTTTATTTTTATAGGAATTATCGTGGAGATACAAGGACCTACCGCAGAAAAAAGAAAACCCGCGTTCGCGCGTAAGCGTTACGGAATGTTGAACATTTTCCTTCGAGGCACGCGTGCCAACTGTTGCTGACACGACACTGTTGTAGTACGACTCAGCACTTTTGTGCTGAACCAAACGTAGAGTTCGGCTGCCTCCATAGAGCCAACCACATCTATCGGAATCCGAATACGTCAGACGACACGTATTGCTTGTTACTCGACTAAGCAAACAAAAAAAACATTTTTCCTCCTCCTTTAGCACCTAGTCGGGTAAAAAGGAAGGTGCACTTGGTCGACTGCGCCGCGAACACAGCTCTTGTTTATTTACATAATATGACATACATCTATTTACATTAAGTATTTATTTATTTTATTACATATACATATAACGAGTTAAAGCTAGGAGTTTAAGGACAAGATGCCGTGCTAAAGGGCGACAGGCTCGCCACCTCTCACCAAGTCATGCAGTAGGTGGATGTTGTGCCTTACAGGCTGCTTGATATATTGTCCAAACATCTTCCGAAACGTGGTAGTCAGTGTTGTGCTGTAATTCACCAAAGTTCTTGCAGCACAACACCGATTGCTCTGCTTACCCCAATTCTCGGGATTTAGCATGAGTGATATGTATGTATGTATACCACGAGTGTCAATCGTTAGTATGGCATGGCATATCCCAAAGATTTTGGAAGGAATTATTCCTTCCATAATCTTTGGCATATCCTGTGGAGGAGCGCGTGGAACTGTTCCAGATCAGTGGTATATACCACTGATCTGGAACATACTTAAATATTGTACCTTTGTACATACTTAAATATTGAAAATTAATTACACAATTATATCTTCTATCTAACTCTTATCTAATCGGAATAAAAGTTATAACTACTAACTTTACTTACTACTTTGCTTTTCTTGTAGCTCTATACGATAATTTGTTTTACAATTTATCTCTCACTCTCTTATTTCGTTATTACTTTCTCCATCATGCTCTTACATTTTCTTTGCTTTTATCTGATATCCTATACTAAAGATAATACGTTATAAACAAACAAATAAAGTTTTTTTTAACTATCCCGCTGTGGTCTTCCTGTCCACATGCAAGGTGACAATGGTCATAATTCTCGCGGTTCGACGTAGTCGGCGGGCGACCGGTGCGGCGTGGCGGCGGCGTGGCGGCGGCGCGGCGGCGGCGTGCGGATGAGAATTAGCGTTCACTATCGCGAGCCTTACCTGCTGCAGTCGGCCATCGACCTGGCTGAACACATCGACGTGTTCCTATAGTTTCACACGGCCACTTCACTCACCACTCGACGGACCTCTACAGCGTATGGTAGACATGCAGCTGCAAGTCTACGAGTGTGGTGGACGCAGGCCGTGGATGAAGGAGCTTATTGTGTGTTGTGTGTGGCATGATATTAGTAGGTACCTATTGTGATATATTGTTGTTGCATAAATAAATATCATGAATGGCTCTGAACAGAGATGTGAGCCCAATTCTGTTTATTTAACTAAGGAGCAATGATAAAAAGGTACTTCCGTGTTTAATGAATTTCGATAAAGTAATACATATAAAGGAGTCTACACTCCAATAAGGTGTAATGCGAGCAATAGGATGGTGATGCATCCATACAATGTAGAGAAGCCTAATATCCAAACGAACCGATCCGTTCAGCCGTTTATTATAATTACTCATATCGCTAACGCGAATTTTCTTCCTTTGCAGTCATTTTATTCACACCACTGCTGGGTACAGGCCTCTGTCATTTACATGATATGAGAGGATATATTCATACACTTCCACGGTTACCAACCGGCTTGGAAGTGGGTTTCCTCACGATGTTTTCCTTCACCGGAGTGTCAGCAGCCATTTCAGCCCAAATTCGAAATTAATAAATATTGTGCTAACAGTGGAGATCTAACCCGCACACGCCGCTTCAGAGGCGTGCTCTTTTGCCCGCCTGGCTAATCTGACATCTTGGCGCATCATCTTGCCGCAGTATTTCCGCCCAAGTAGGTACAATCTGGGTTAAGTTAGGAGTGAGGAGGCGGGTATTCGGCAGGAATGAAATTTCCATCGCCTGTCTGTCGCTTAATACGCTTGTAAGAACACCCGTTAGGCGGTTGAGGTATCTCTACAAAGAAGCAAAAATGTAAAAAAAAATATTTTAACTTTTCGTTGTATTATTAAAAAAATTAATAAAGCAATATTTAAATTGGAAAGGACATTTTAACCAACTACAATAACTAAAACTAATATAGCAACCTGAATATAACATTGTACATATATATAACAAACGGATTGTGTGAAACAACGGAGTGTCAGACTGGCCGAGCGGGCAAGAGCGCGCCTCTCAAGCGGAAGGTGCGGGTTCGATACCCACCGGGAGCACAATATTTATAACTTTAGTATTTGTGCTGAATGGCCGCTGACACTCCGGTGAAGGAAAACATCATGAGGAAACCCACTTCCAAACCGGTTGGTCACCGTGTAAGTGTATGACTAAAATCCTCTCATATCATGTAAAATCAGAGAGGCCTGTACCCAGCAGTGGGGCGAATAAAATGGCTGCAAAACGAAGAAAAGAAGAAAGAGAACAAACGGAAGTCTTACATTTTGCAATGGACCTCTTTCAAATGATTTTCTTTTCATTAAAAATTAAACAGTGTTAAAACTAAAAAATAAATGAACGCATCCAACAGAATTGAAGTTTCACGTCCGCAAGCCTACAGAGTATGAAAACAGTAGACGTGCCTGCATTGTTTGCATGACATTTCTTTTATTATTTTTTCTAAGTGCCAACTCATTTTACCTTATTTAAGTACATAGTGAAATGGTAGCTTTTATGAGAATTCCAATGCAATTCAACGTATACGCACTTCTTGGTATCCATATGATACACCAATGACTTCATTATATAAGTATCAGCTAGGGAATTAAATTATTATGAATTCTTTTAATTTCTGTTACGCAGAAGACTGCCACTGCAGACTGTAGATAATATTAAAAATAATAATGATACTGTTCAAGTGATACAGTATGTAAGTAGCATAGCATAGCAGTAATATAACGTTGAAAATATAACGTAGGTACTCGTATACTCCAATAATACAAATATTAGCAGTCTTGTGAGCCCTGTCATAACCACCGATGTCATTTTGGTCATGTTGACCGAAAAACAGCTAGATGACACTCCGCTGTAACATCTCGAGATGGTTGTGTCAACTTAACCTAGACATTCACCACGCATATTTTAAAATTGGCCTATGCAAATGAGAACGCCTACACTCAGCATATATTGTAGTTATTTCGCGATTATCTCATTACCAGTGTTACTATGTCGCACCTTTCTTCGATTACGCTGTACCTAGCTAGACGAAACACTGAAGCAATGACTGCTAGTTCAGATTGCACCATGTCTCACAACAGAGTCCACACTTTGTTGTAATAGTGTGTCTGAGGAATTTTAAATCAAAGGATTACGATCTTCACCAAATCCATTACGAAATATTGAATGATAAGTTGAAAACAGTAAAAACTAAATTATATTATGTTTTGAAATGAAATGAAATGAAAGAAATGAAAATTTGTTTTTGAAGATGCAGGAAACGAAAATGATATCAAATTCCGAATATATACGTATGATAGAAAACATATTAGAAGATATCCATTATACACTCGAAAAATGTTTTACTTAAATTCGAATGTATGGGAATTACCCTGTCATGGCCTGACACCATTCTCCGTCAGGATTGAGGTGACTTAGGCTCACATCACGGTTACGATAGTGTGACATAAATAATAAGAGATGTGAGCCAACAATGAGGAATCCAACAGGGATGATAACCTTAGAAAAACTTGGCATTAATTATGCGTCCATAACACCGCCTCGGTTCCAAAAACATTGCTTTGTGAAAAATTTAAAAAATTGGTAAACAATATATTGAAAATTCGCAACTTACGTTGATCGCTCATGGAAGACCTTGCCATGACTGTGCCGTTGATAATATTGACGTAGTGGTGAGAGCACTGACTGTAGAGGCGCACTGACCGCACCATGGATGGCACCGCGCCACAGATCACCACCTACATCACACAAACAATGCATTAATAAAGCCTCGCACAAACAGTGTGTTACACAAAATGCTAGGTGGGGAATAATCTCCTCCAAGGGAATAATACACAAAATTATCACAACGAATCTTTATCAAAGCTTTATGAAATCATATCGTAATGTAATTAACATGCACAATCGTACACAAGGATCAAAATATTTAAAATAGAAAAAATTACGATTGAATATACTGTTTTCATATATTTTGTTAAATAGCTTATACGAGAATCTTCTGGCGACTGGCCTTTTCGGAAGGCTCAAATCGTGAGGGAAAATCGTACTTTCTCTAAATGTATAATGAACGGTGCCATATCTTCCTCAGTCTTTATCTCATTGCGGTCCGATTACGATCTACTCGCGGGACCTTTGCAATCTCCCGGATCGCGGAGGTCGCCGGTCTCATTAGCCCCGGACCCCGCCCGGGCGCGCACCTTATTATTGTTCCTCGCCACAATCCACAACTCTGCTATAAGGAAACAATCGGCGCTTTTAATGGGTCAACCGACCTGCAATCCATCACACACGTTTGTGGAAAAATCAGGGGAAACTACTCTCTATCTCATAGGTTAAATGACTGCTTTCTCTTAACGGCCCTCAAGGCTAAGGTCCTATCGGAGTTAGTATACGGTGTCACATTCGGCTGGAATGGAAAGCACGCTGGCTACCACAGAGGCGGGTGACTGCCTCAACTGCCTGCTATAACCTTTCATGTTCCTTTTATGTAAGCCTTCTGGTTGCGCAGTTGTCGCGCTATATTTGATGAATTTCTGAATAAGGTACCGCTTGGTGAAAACTTTTCAGTATTAACGCAGTAATATAATAAGTTGGCAGCAAGACACCTCGTCTTTATAACAATGAAGCGTCGTTAAAAAGTTAAATAAAAAAATACCTTTATTTGCAATTTGCCTTGGTTGCTCAGGGAAAAACCCGTTTTCAATAGAGTGAGTACGAGTTGTTTAATTTTTTTTTTCAATTCACATTAAATTTTCTATACGTGTGAAATAACAAAAAAAACTTCGCTCCTTTTGTCAGATCCTCTTAACTTTAGTAACAGGTCACAGCACTGACGTATATTTACGTATTTTCGTTCATTACACAAGATTAAAATCTTTGAAGTGTGATACAGTAGCTATAGATAACTCTGTTTGTTTGGTATCTCTTATGGACTATCTTTAAAGATAGATGTTTAGGCAGTCACTTGTATATTCAAAATCTAATTTATTGTATTGAACATTTTGATTGTTTGTGTGACATCTGCTACCATATATGCAGGTGTACATAAATTATTGGTTGAAACCGAAAGGCATGAGGCAAACCTGTGCATGAAACTGAACAACTTGTGTTATTAGACTTATTTGATTTCGAGATATAAAATTAGTTTTCTTTCAAATTAAAATTAATATTTTATGAATAAAATATTTTTTTAAATATAATTTTTAAATAATTTATTAGAAAGATCGGAAGAATCAGGACAACAAAAGTAAAGTTGCCTATTTAGTTACTGTATTCTATTTATTAATCTTACGAGAGGAAAAAATATAAGTACATAATTATTGTACTGATTATGTAAAAGTACCAGAAATACATTCAATGTTCTGTGATCACTTCATGCTCGGAAATTATGTGCTAAAAAAAATTTAAGCTCGTCTTTCCACTTTTCGGGAGGTATCGGCATAATAGCATCTGCTAAGATTAAAACAAGTAATACATCAGACTTAAGCCGTACAAATGTTAAAGTCATTGCCAACTAACTACACACATCTTGCCAGTTGCCAGAAATCTAATTTAAATAATTTGTCAATTTAATTTGAATACACGGCCTCGACACAACAGAGGGAACGTCTTAATTTGAGCAAGATTGCGATAATAAATCAGAGTATATAAATTTTATAATTTATTGCATTCTAATTAATATTCTGAAAGTGCTTCGGCGCCGCCGGCGCACGTGAAAGTACTAAAGAAGTATGCAATTAGTTACCTAAAAATTGATTACATAATTTATTACCACCGCTTGAGATGAATTTTATTCAAAATAACCCGCTACATTTTATAATTTTCTTACCAATTCTACTAAAATACATTTTTAGTAGAATTGGCACATGAAAAAATTAAATGAAGTTATTCAATTAGACATACCGAAATATTATTTACCTTAAAATTTATTACACAATTTATTACCACTACTTGAGATGAATTTCATTCAAAATAACCCGCTACATATTATAATTAAAAGTATTTTAGTATTAAATATAAATAAATTTTATTCAGTACTTATTCATTCATTCATTACATAAACCAGGGTATAAATCACAGCGCGGTAATGAGTAAATTAAATATTTTAATTTTATTCATTAAAAAAAATTTAAATTTTGAAATAGAATTGACAAAAAAATACATACATACATACATATCAGTCACGCTGAATCCTGACAGTCAGTCAGCAGAGCAAAAAAAAATCATTAAATTTGACATACCGTAATGTTGTGCCGGTAAATCATTGCTTTCGTCAAGAAATTACGGTAACATATTATTTTGTTTAGGCTAAGTAAATTTCCGCTCGTGAATTCGCGAGATAATAAACAATGGAGTATGTTTATTATGATTTTGTTTTAATTACGCAACGCGGAGGCGTCTACTGATAACGCCGACACGTCACTGATAATAACGGTTCCATTTGTTTTACTATAAGGAAGGAAAATCGTAAATTCTGGGGTTTCAGTGCAAATATTTGTAGGTTTATCCCTTTTATCTAGCACGTGGTGTAACGCCATTTTATGACGATAAACTTTGATAATAATTTGACCCCTATGTGGCATAGTTATTGAGTGCTTTTGCCATATTAAAAACCTGGAAACATACTTATGTATATAAGATATAAGTGAAATTACTCATATCATTACTAATTGATATCTTGTCCGGATACCTTGCGAAGTGTAGTGGTCTTGCAGCACAACACCGATTGCTCTGCTTACCCCGATTTTCGGGATTCAGCGTGAGTGATATGTATGTAAAATAAATCATAATCATTAATTAATGTAAAAATTTAGGTACATAGGCACAAATTCATTAATGGGCAGTAGGTAAGACCTAATGAATTTTAATAGGTCAGCTTACGCGATACAGTCTAGTTAATTTTGGGGAATAGGTACCTACTTTAGTTTTGTTCTAATACAGAACGTCTTTGTGCGAAAGCAGAAACCTTAATAGAATATTTTTTTTCGTTACCTACTCACATATGTGAAAGAAATGGAACCGCGGCCATATTGAAAGAATCCTCCAAATTGCCATACGAATACCCAATACACCAATCGCCCGCCTTTCTTCTTCTTTTTCCTAAATTACATATGTCGATGAAGTCAGTACTGAATTAAAATTTAAGAATCTATTATAATTTTTTATTTTTTTATTGAAACTGACACGGTTTGGCTACATCACCTACAACGTCTGGTGTGAGCCCATAACACCGGGTGAA
>WYDE02201577.1:0-10182 GCA_009867175.2 Adela reaumurella
GTGCGTTCGTCTTCTCTCGACTTTCTAGAGTAAACCTTGTCGATACAATCGAGTATTTGGCCGCGGGTGTTCGATTGTTTCATCATCAGATTGGTCTCCCACGCATAACCTTCGTCGTTTCCGGTTCATCCTCAGACCGACCATCAGCGATGCCTCATAGAGGTCTCTGAGCATCTTCCGACTCTGATTCCGGAAATGCAGGAATGGATGGTGAGAGAATGACCTAACATTGTGAAGTGAATCTGTAAGGAAGGGTCTTAAAGGGCCGACCTATGCGAAGAACCCCAACTCACCACCAAATAGATTTATTTTCCAACTGAAGGGGCAAGTTCGCAGCACCCATATTCAGCGCGCATGTATGAAGCAAAGTATGTATATGTAAGAAGCGCTCAAATGTCTGTAACTGCTCCTCCGGGAAAGAGGCGTGATGGTATGCATGTACGAGCATATGTGCTATTAAATCTATCTTCGATTTCTTCGTATACGTGAACAAACGATTTCAACGCTTGCCAGTTTCCTACTATTGTGGTTAGGTATTGTAGCTTCCCGGAAGAATAGATAAAATACCACAGTTTACGTAGATTTCGTAATACATATTACGGGAATCAACTTGTTATAACTTTGTCGGGATTTCTGTACCGATAATGGTCCTTACACCACGAAAATAGACCCCTTTTAACTTGTATTGGATTTGTTCGCACATGAGAACAAGAGATTACACCGCGTGACAGTTTCCTACTGTTATGGTTGCGTATTAAAGTGTTCCGGTAGAATAGGTAAAATATAATAGTTTTAGGTAGATTTCATAGAATCTGCTTATTTAACCAATTCGCATGTTACGACTTTGCGGGGATTTCTGTACCGGTAATGGTATTTAGACCCACGAAAATATCCCCATTTAGAACATATACATACATATCACTCACGCTGAACCCCGACAATCAGGGTAAGCAGAGTAATCAGTTTTGTGCTGCAACAACTTCGGTAAATTACCTCACAACACCAGCCACCACATTTCGCAAGGTGTTCGGGCAAGATATCAAGCAGCATGCAAGGCACGAAGACTCACCTACTGCATGACTCGGTAGAAGTAGCGTGCCAAGGTGAGAGTCGGCGAGCCTGTCGCCCTTTAGCACGGCATCTTGTCCTTATCCCTTAGTCACCTTTTACTTACGACATGCATGGGGAGAATTGCGGTGGGATCATTATTTTAAGTATCAGCCCCACACGGTACTTAAAAGAATTTAAATTGATCAGAATATGAGAGAAAAAGATTTCAACGGCTTTCAGTTTCCTACTGTTGTGGTTGCGTACATGTATAAGTCTTCCGGTAGAATAGATAAAATGCCACAGTATTAGGTAGAGTTCGGATTACTTGCTGGGATCCGTATGTTACGTCTTGGACGGTACCTTTTTACATACATATACATACATATCATTCACGCTAAATCCCGACAATCGGGGTTAGCAGAACAATCGGTGTTGTGCTGCAAGAACTCCCAGTAAAGTACAGCACAACACCGAGCACCACATTTCGCAAGGTATTCGGATAATATATCAAGCAGCATGTAAGGCACGAAGACCCACCTACTGGATGACTCGATGGAAGTACCGTAATAAGGTAAGGTAGGTTATCTATTTCTGCAACAATAATGATCCGTAGATCTCGAAATTACACCCCATTTAGAACACATTTCATTTCTTCACTGATAAAATACTTGTTTAAAATTACTAATTATGTTGGTTAAATGTGAGCCTACCAAGTCTTTGTCAAAGTGACCAAGTGTATTGTTGAAATAACAATCCAGTTGGTTGAACCAACAAGATTGATTGATAAAACTTATTGAACAAAGCTGTTTTGGTAAGCTCACGTTTAACTGAGTATTTTTCTCTGTATTTGAACTATTGATTGGTACAACATTTAGAAAACTTCCGGCTCTTCTCGCGGCGACTTAGTCCGAGCGTCCTGTTCATGTTCACGGAGACGTCCGCTAGCTACGAGCTTAGCATACGTACTGACGTTTCCCCGGTCGGACCGTTCGGACGGACCGTTCCTAGCGGACGTCTCCTTGACCATGAACTGGACGCTCTGTTCGAAACGTCGAAAAATCCGATAAAGTCGCCGCGAGAGGAGCCGGAAGTTTTCAAAATGTTGTTCAGCAACCGCGCTAATTTAAAAAGTATTGTATTGATTGGTAGTTTGAGGTTGTATAATCAACTTAATAATAATCTAAAGTCACCGTACCAAAGCTTAGACTTTGACACTCGTGCGTATTATTGAAAAACAAAAAGAAATAAAATTTATTTTAGAGCAAACTGCACTAAATTTCTCGGTTCATGTAAAAACTCGAACATTTTGTATGGCGAGAATCATATAAATGACCAAGTGTGTGTATGGCAGTCACATTTATTCGAGTTTTCCTGGAAAACGGATTATAGTAACCTATTAGACTTAGGACAGGTTGACGATGCACAAAATATAATCAAAATCGTTTGAGCCGTTTTTGAGAAAATCGAATTCACACAAAATATTTCTGCGCCAGCTACCCTTATTTTTAAAATTTTTAAAAATTTAAAAATATTTCTCGGATTGTCATAAAACTCCTAAATTTGAACTTAGAACGAAATCTGTTCAAAGGCGTTCACTCACACACACACACACACAAATAAGTAATTTTTTTTCTCTAATTTTGCTGCACTCGAAGTCGCACCCAAGCGCTGACCTCAAGCCCAGTACAGCAGCAATAAAAAATTAAATACAGATGAAGTAATTAATAAATCAATTCATGAATGACGTTTCGCGACCGACACTGTTTTGGTAGTTTTTCCAAAGTTACGAGTATAAAAATGAATACTTGGCGTAGTAAAAAACTCTTTCTTGGCACAATTGAGCAAAAATATAGTGAATAAAATCATTTCTATAAATTTATCGCGGGAACTATTTTATAGGAATAACCCATTTTCTATTTATCAGACGGCAGGCTTATCTTGTCCGAAGTATTCGCATCCAGTCAATCTTTTTTTCTTACTGTGTTTTCCTTCACCAGAATGTGACTGGATAAAATTATCACTGACAAGAATGCAGGAGCGCAAGATTTTATTTTATTTGTGGACTAACAAAATTGTTTTCAAAATTTGGAAATTTATTTTTAATTTTTACATATTTATTACGCTACATAAAAAATAATTAAGCTTCATGGGCTAGCTTCCAGCACGTTTTGAGGCTTTAACTCCATTGAGAAAAGTTTTTTTAATTGAAAATTTAAGAATATCGATCATTACTCTTTTAGGCCATATTTAACATATACAATATGTACTATTACTTAAAGTCAAACTACGTTATATCGACCGGAAGTTGCATATCCAATCTGAATTTCGATTGGCCAATATATGTAATATTGCCAGTGCACATTATATCTAAATAAACAAGCATTATGTCCGGAGCACACGATGCCAGAGCAAATTATCGCCAAGGACCGTTTTATCACACGTTTCTTAGGAAAGGCAACATTGTACTAGCAATGTCAATCGTAACGGACAGACACAAATTACATTGCGGTACAGTCGCGTGAAAAATTATATTTGATTTTATTTTATATTCCGAACGACACGCCCTACATTAATATAAAGATTGTGACCGGTTTTATAATGCCAACCTCGTTGTACGTCCGTTGTTGTCCGTGTTTTAGTCTGTACAGTGGTACCCCGTCATCTGATCTCAACGAAATTTTGCGCACGGCTTCTTGGGAACCACACATTGTTTTCCAAACTTACACTCCAGAAGTTGGAATCTTTCTACGCAAAGGCATCTAGAGCTAATTACCGAATAAACAGCAACCTGTAAAGGGTGACCCGTTCCATGATGTACTCGTATGTAAATTTATTTGATTTTTTTTTTATAAATAACTAGCATGGACGACACTGGCCTAACTGGCCTTAAAGTTGGGCGGCAAAAGTCACGACAAAAGTTAAAGAACGCAATCGTGTCTTTTTTTCATTTACACTAAATCCTAATAAAATGCGCATGACTTTTTTTAATCTCCACGGTGTTAAGTAGATAGGTACTATTACCCGAAAGGGAGTGATTATGTACATGAAACTGTACAACTTTTGTTCTGCGACTTTCTCAATTGAGCAAAAAAATTGTTCATGCTCCATACAGTTTTTTCAAATATCTAGTCTAAAAATACCTGAATATATTTATTTATTTAGAAAAAATAATTTAGGAAAAATCTAATCCTCAAAAATATGTTTTATTATCAAAAAGTGTTCAGTATCACAAAATTCCAACCCTTTTCAAAAATAAAAGACTTTTTTAAATTACCGCGGTCGCTGAACAACATTTTGAAAACTTCCGGCTCTTCTCGCGGCGACTTTAGCAATGCTCAGCAGTACGTTTGCTAAGCTCGTAGCTGGCGGACGTCTCCGTGCCCATGACCAGGACGCTCCGTTCGAAACGTCGGACAATCCGATAAAGTCGCCGCGAGAAGAGCCGGAAGTTTTCAAAATGTTCCTCTTCAAAAATGTCAAGCCGAACGCTAAACACAGTGTATAAATAAGGAAAAAAAGGGACTTTTGCCCCTGTAGGTTATAATTATTTATTATGTCCCGTCAGTCAGTTATTGTTAATAAAGCTTTCTAAAATTGAACAACGGTACACACAAAAAAAAACAGCGCTATGTTAAACTACACCGGACTGTGTAAACTACATGTTGTACACCGGGTGGCAAAACTCAAATAGCAGTGGGCTGGCCGTAGGGATAACGGCAATTTGAGCTTACGCGTTATACACTGGCGTCCTCGGACAGGAACGCGTTGTGTACCGTAACGGATGTCGTCGTATTTAAGACTGGCCATCCACCAGGTGGGACGACGACATCCGGTAGGTCGTGCGAAAACGATGGATTGCTTAAGAGTGCCGGAAAGATTAAAATAAAATTGGAGGGGCGTATGTCTAGCGCTGTCATCAGCGTGATTATAAACTGTGTGAGTGTACCGGCCGCGTTGATTCTCAGCGCGCTGGGTGCGCGGACGCACGATAAAGCGTGATGATCTTGCTCCAAATTGGTCCCAAATAAAACGAATTAAACTAATAGACAATGTTCTAACAAAACAAACTACGATGTTGCTGCCGCACTTGAACCGTGCCCCTTCCTTCCTGTCACTATCAAGATTTAAATATTTTAAAATAAATACTTTATACGTTCAAGCTTGTTATATTGACGCAACTGCGCGAGGAAACTCACTTCCAATCCGGTTTATCATTCTGGAAGTGTGTGAATAAATCCTCCCTTATGAATGAGAGAGGCCTGCTTCCAACAGTGGGACGAATAAAATAGCTGCCAAAGAAGGAAAATCTAATGAAATATTATGTTTTATTTTATTTGTATATTATATCTTTTGAGGCTTACACCCAGTAGTGGGTAGATAATGGAGATTCATAAATGATTTCACTACATTTATTAGTCAGTACAAGTTTTATTTTAAAATGAATTTATATTTATTCGTGAATTTTTAAAACTGTACATATTAAAGGTACAAAAATACAGAATTAATGAGTGCAGCACTCTCTTATAACTAACCTTCAGGATGACAAAATAGTAGGAAGGCCTAATCAAAGATATAAATTAAGTTACATAAATAATATTTAATAAGGCCACATGAATATAAGTAATCCGTTAAAAGATATATAAATGTAAGCAGACATATAAATAAATATAAATAATAATATAGGTGTTCATTTTGGTTTAAAAAATTAAATACTACAAAATTTCAACATGTTATATAAATTTACATCTGAAAAAATGCATTATGATTTTGTCTGGGGGTGGTCCCCAGGACACTCACCGCGTTCCCCCTCTGGATTGAGATGCTGACCCTCTACCTCAAGTATCTGTTCGCCCGAGGGTCAACTGAGAAGGTTTTCAACCTTGATCCCACAAGCATTTGATTGCGTCAAACATGATATATTTTTAAGAAAACTAGAACATTATGGTATTAGAGGCTCGGAATTGAATTTAAATAGAACTTACTTAAAAGATAGAAGTCAGGTTTGTGAAGTAAATGGTTCTATTTTGAATGAGTGTAAAATAAACTTTTCTTAGACTTTTCTTGACTAGACTTGGCCAAGACTTTTCTTAGTATTCATAAATGACTTAAGAATGTGTAAAAATGAAAATTGTAAAATAATCATGTTTGCCGATGATATATCATGCCTCTTCTACCATAAACTACTAGACATACTAGGAAACCAGAAATGATAAGTACCATACATGTATATAATACGTATAATAAATATACATACAACAAAACGATTTTCACATATAGGAAACTTAAGTAGCAGTGAAAGCAAATTAAGAGAACTTACGTAGGTGATTTTTGAAAATATTGACGTTTTCTGAAATGGGCACCTACACTAAGAGGTCATCATTGGGCAATTCTTGTTACCGTTTTACAAAATATCCCAAAGCATCATGAGCTAATTTACACTTAAACCGCAATTACAAAACGTCACTTTATTTTCAACAAAATGGCCGCGTTTCTCATCTCGGCGGTTAGTTTCAACATTTACCTTGCAATTAATATTTATAATATTGCGTGGGTGCGTAAACTGAGTCGGGTGCGTTGAGGAACGCGTAAAATTGTCACGTTTCATTTTGGGTACCTAATTACAAATCACGTAAAGTTTAGGTAATTACACGCGGTTTTTTAAATTAATTCATCATCATCAGCGTTTAACCGTCCATTGCTAGACATACACATCTCCAATTTGTTTCCAATCATCCCGGCACTGGGCAACACGAATCCATCGTTTGCCCGCGACGTACCTGATGTCGTCGTCCCACCTAGGGGGTGGTCTTCCCACACTTCGCTTACCTGTCCAAGGTCGCCAGTGTGGACGCGCGTGCTCCAACGCGTCATCCCTGCGGCTCACGTGGTGTCCAGCCCACTGCCATTTTAGCTTATATTGATTACATTCATACAATTATGGATCTTTCCCAGAGGGGTACGCAGTTACAATTAAGCTTCACTTGACAGATTCCTGACATACATGCTCTGCTGCATCCGCCGTTATACATCGATTTAATCACCGATTACACGTGCTGCTAACTTGCCCTATACGTAAAAGATTACCTATTTGGTCATGGTACGTTCGCTTAGGGCGGCTCCGTTGGACCCTCCCTTCCACATTCAAGCTTCTCTATTCTTGTTACTATTTTTTCCTTCAATCCTTATTTATCTTACACATATGTTCCTCATCCTATCGTTAAATTTTCATATTCATATTCATTCATTTCATATTTTTATTAACCACCGCATTTCAACAGCATTTATTCTATTTTATTTATTTTGGTTTGATTATTATTATATATCACGCTAATTTGATAAATTACACTTCGTTAAGGCTCTACAGAGAAATGTTTTAACCATGATGAATACGTGCAACGAAAGAGGAATGAATATACATACAAGTAAGAGTAAGAAAGGGTCGAACGGGGCCGCCCTTGGCGAATATATCATGGCCAAATAAATAACCTTTTACGGAAGATAAAAGCCTCGTAATCGGCGCGTATGAATGAAGCTAAGTATGACGGTGGATGAAGTAAATGATGTGTGTCAGGAACGTGTCACATGGCGCTCAATTGTTTCTGCCTACTCCTCCAGGGAGAAGGCGTGATGGTATGAACGAATGTCTTATACACGAAAGCTCCAAGAGGAAAGCGTTTTATAATAATGAGCATAATGAGATTTGCCCACTGAGGAAAGTGACTCAGTAACGTTAAAGGACATGAAAGGATATTGCCGACGCTTGATTACGTACTACTATCTATAGTGGGTAGATATATGTATACTTGTGTGAATGATGACGATCGCATCAGCCATTTCTCCTCAATCTCCTTTTCTTGTTATAATTGTCCAATGTCATTCTATCGTTATGTCCGTGATGAAACTACGGAACGATCTCTTTGTATACGTTTTAACGAGTACTTACTTATTGGTATTTTTACCCGACTACGTAAGGAGGAGTGGTAATGTTTTTTGGGTATAATGTGCGTGTGTCTGTTTCTGTACGCATTTTTGTATACTAACAACACATTCGTAGGTGATTTTATTAGTGTATAGGTTTTTCTGAGGATATTTTCCTTCCTTATAATTTTGCACACAAATATAGCCCAAGATTATAAAATCCTGAAAAATTGTGCGCATACCACGTATCGAACCCACGACCTCTCGAGTAAGAGGCGTGAGCTCACCAACTTGGCTACGCCGCAACCCATGAGCACTCCCCATTACATATTTCTGCTAATAATTAATTAGGTGCACCTAGCCGGCCGACGTGATATTCGCAACCCCCGATTATATATTATGTCAACAACTCGCCACACACCAATTTTCAACTTTATAGAAGAACTGGCAAGAAACTTCGCAAGAAATTTTTCCTAAACGATACGGTCGTTCGGGCTGAAATGTTGTGGGTTCATTATGTGTGTCATTAGCCCTCCACAAACTAATTTTAAACGTCGAAGAAGAACTGGCAAGACCCTTCGCTGCAAACGTTTCAACACTCATCGCAAGTATCGCGAAGGATGTTACGACAAGGCTGGCGTACATCTACCTTGTGTAAGATGATGTATGTATGAGTGTGTGCCCTTCGCATTAAGCTAGAAATTTCAATATCATACGATTTTAGTACTCTTTCTATATTCTAGCTCAATTGGAATGACACATACGGACATATAAGATCTCTTATTTATTACAGCTAAATCACATAACGAAAACTTGAATTTAATTATTTTTAGTTTTGTTATGAAAATTTGTATTATTAATTTCTTTAATGTTTTATTTACGCGCCTTATTAAGATTAAAGAAATCAGGTCTTATCCGCCCCTTAAATGTTAATGTAAGTATTAGATTTCACAAGGAACCGACATAAATCGTAGTCCAGGAAGGCTCGCGTCAAATCTGAAATCATTGTGTGTCCAATAAAGGTTGTGATGGGTCAAAGTTGACAGCCTGTCAGTTCGACTGTCAATCTGACACTTCTGGGAATGGTGCCGGAACGAAACTGTTAGGAAAGCACTTGCATCACTGAGCTGCTTCTAAAATGAATCTAACACCCAAAGTAATATTTATGTTATTAGGAGCTGCGTTAAGGGTCTATTGCCCAATCGAAATGGACAGCAGAATTTATAGAGAAATTTAAATGTAGAAATAAGTATGCACATTGTTCTAGGCTGTTAATCTACAGGATCATCCCGAAGGAATTGTGGGATTGAAACCGACAAATTTTCAACTGAGCTCGATAATAAAAAATCCAAACTTACTTCTTTTTTTTTGCAGTTTCAATCGTATTCGAGATAGACTGAACGTTTAATTATTTGTTTTATATTGTGAACGCTGCAGTTGATGCGCCAGATAAATTAACTTTGAAAAATACAAAGAAAAATAACTGTTCAACTTGTTGTCCGAAGCGGGACGTTTAAAGGTTAGTTTTCTTTGTATTTTTCAAAGTTAATTTATCTGGTGTCGGGTAAAAATTGTAAGTAAATCCTAAAGGACTGAATCTTAAAAATTCTAACACAAATGAACGTTTAACGTTTTACATCATTAATACAGTTTTATATGATTTTGGGCACCGTCAGAATAAGAGTTTAAATTTTTTGAATATTTAATTTAAAAAAAATTAATTAAAAAGATTAAAACTTTAGCGTAGCATTCGAACAGAGTCAAACTTTCGTTAATGTCATCCATCCTGCTCTAGTGAACAGTAAACACCTCACACTGTCGTTGGCTCACCTCTAAGGCTGTGTGTGCCACAACGACGAAGTAGCTTTTGATAATATAATGATAAAGCATTCAGAAACAAAAGTTGCGAAGTGTGAGAAAGAAGTTAATTAGTATAATTCATATCCGAATATTTTTTAGATAAGTATAAAAGTTTCGTTTAAGATTGTAAAATATTTAGCCAAGTCTATAATGGGCCAAAAGACAAAGCCTTCGACCAAAAACTGACTATTTCACGGTGAACGCCCTGGGGGCCAATCACTAGTCTAGGGTTGCGGAGTAGCCTAGTTGGTTAGCGCACGCCTCTTACACGAGAGGTCGCGGGTTCGATACCTGGTATGCGCACAATTTTTCCGGATTTTAAAATCTCGGTTAAAATTTGTGTGCAAAATTACA
>WYDE02201588.1:0-10181 GCA_009867175.2 Adela reaumurella
GTACCACGTATGGATAGGGGCGTGGAGGGAGTCACTGAGTTCAGATAGTGCACGTCCGAGTAACAGGTCAGACTCGCCGATGAGGCCCCAATAGCCGGCCGAAACGTCAAGTCGACTGATAAGCACGCATGGCAAACTGACTCAGTGATGATAAGATAAAGATAAAATCATTTATTGCAAATATCTATGAATTCCTCCCTGTCTTCAATGGGCCCAGGAAAGGCTCTCGGTGAAGCCATTGCAAGCTGAGTTAATTTCTCCATAATATATTATAACAAGGTGTAAAGTTTATAATAACTGAAATCCGAGTTGATTTGACGAGTTGACTTTTGACGGGACAACGTCCAGTATTTTAACGCATTAGGTTGACTGACTATAGGGAGGCATGCACGGATTGTATTGACGAAAATGACCCAAGCGTGACAGGCTGTACAGCCAGCTGGGTGAGAGCTGCACAAAATATTCTTACGGAATACGATAGAGTTTCAAAATGTCAGACTGAAATTTTCCTTTTTTCCGATAACTTGAACTCCTGAGGAGGTGAAGGGGATTGCGTAAAGGGGGTTAAGGGGATTCGCCTGTGAAACATAAAAAATGAGGAAATTTGTCAAAAAAAATTAAGAATATGTAACAGGATCTACAGCCAGCTAACAAAATTTTCTTACATCTATAGAGTGATTTAATACTAGAGGTATGCACTTTTGCCTATGTGCCACACATAACCAACATATTGGCAGTCTATCCGAAGGGTTGTCGGTTTTTCTACGCACTTCAAAGGATGCCAATAGGCAAATACGTAATTATACTGCCCACACTTGGTGGTTATTCACAAGCGCACAGGTTGTCAACCAGTATGGACGTGTTAATTGTGTTCTTTGATCTGTTATTGTTATTTAAGTATGGCTCGCCAAGTGCGAGCGGTTGCATCGCGTATTGGCCAGTACGTCGAATAATGAGGCAAATTACAGCAAACATGTCGTCTCGTAACCAATAGTCAAGTGTGGTGCCAGCATGACAGGTGGGTGAGAGCTGGACAAAATGGATTGATGGATTTTGGTGTTGCATACTCCCGGAAAAAAAAATATTTGAGGAAGTCGGTTGAAATTAAGATAAAAAATTATAGATCTCAAATTTTATGATTTCATTTTCAAGAGTTGTTAGCAAATAATTATCACGTTCTATACTATTAAATATCCATTGATTATATCATATATGACAGCCCATTAATTTTTAACATGATATCACTGTCTACTTCTGCAAGTATCACAAACCATTGGGTCAGGGTTATGAATGTAGGCCGAATTATGAAAAAGTGAAACCTATCCCAATAATCACAAAATTTTCGATGCTTTACAGATGAGCAAAGGTAATAATAATAAACCACAAAAAATCAATCATTTTATGGTAAGTATACAAAAAAAAAATTACCTTTGATAGATCATAGTTTGTGTCACATAAGCAATTGTTGCTCAATCGAAATGGCATAGATACATTATATCATATTACCAAGCAAGTTGTTTTGTCAAGACTGATAAAGCTAGCGCAATCTGCCATTCCATCATTTTCAATCTATTCAAGAACAGAATCACTAGGACCACTGTAATCAGAGTTGGACGTGACGCTTTCATTGCTGTCGGATGTGTCGCTGTCGTCATCGGATGTATCGGAGAGAGGACGCTTGCGGTATGCTCTCGGTAGTTGAGAGGAACTCTGACCTGAGCTGGCGTTCGGTATGCCAACAGATTTCGATTGTCTGGGAAGAGATTGTGTAGGGTTTTGTTGTTGAGCTGATTTTAGTTGAACCCGACCGTGTTGATCCACTACGGGGAATAAATCTGAAAATTGAAAGATTTTTATAAGAAAAATAGCCAATCCACCGATAACACGAGGGGAATCTTTTATTTTCATCTGACTCTCTGACAGGTGCTACAATAAAGAAGACCTTCAACATTTGCCACATATTGGGTTAACTGTGGATGGTTTAAAAGCAAAGGTCAAAGTGTACCCATGCAGTTATGAAGATTTTAGAGCATCACCTCTAGAACTGTTGGGTTGACTAAGAACATCTGGCAAATAATTTAATTAGCATGTATTTTGTGGAAGAGGTTAAGCAAAGAGGACTTTTTCTGAACCTTCCACTGCCTGACTCCATGCAACACCACGACGGTGCTATAACACCAAGACAACCCGCAATCGCACAAGGCCATCATTGTGAAGAAATTTTTGGCCAAAAACTCAACAAATACCATCAAACAACCACCGTATTCACCAGATATGGCTCCGGCCGACTTTTTTCTCTTTCCAAAACTCAAATTACCACTTCCAGGCACCCGTTTTCAGACGATAGAAGAAATAAAATATAATTTGGGGCGAAAACTGAAGACATTTAAGGAAAATTCATTTAAAAATGTTTTGATCATTGGATTATTCGTTGGCGTAAGTGTATAACTTCGGAAGGGGCATACTTTGTAGGCAATAAAATTAATTTGGAAGAATAAATATCATTTTGTGTACTATTGACCTTTTCCCGGTACTTTCTTGACAGAGTAATATGTGTATATTCATGTGTTGTCATGATATATGACACGAATTTTTAAAAGGATGGAACTTTTGAATTTTTTTTAAACTAGAATATAAAGCTACCTGGTCTGGCAGCGATGGCGTCCTCGGCGGCATTGAGCTCGGCACGCAGTATGGTCCGCCCGCGACCGACGGCGAGGCGCTGCCCGCAGAAAGACACGGCCACCACGTACACGCGATTGTGACTCCCCCCGATCTCCTCCACCACCCTGCACACATTATTATATATTTAGTCCGTCCACATTTATTTTACATCTGAGTACATACAAGCAGCGCCTTAAATTCTCTTTGATACAAGCGTCACTCAATAAGTCCCGGGACTGACATTTAGATGGCACTACTAATGATTTTTTGGAAACACCAACCTTCAAATGATAAATGTCAAAATGTCATAACAATTTGACGTTTAGTTCAAAAGTGGCTGTGTTTTTTGTATTACTATTTTTGTAAATTTGAAAACGATGGAACATATACGAATTTCTTTGTGTTCATTAAACGTTGCTTTTTGATGGGGAAAAATACTAACTCAGAAATGGCTTGCAAAGTGTTATGGTGACTCTTCTCTGTCGAAAAGAACATAAATGTGAAAGTATTGTTACACAGGATATAAACTAAATGTAAGAGGTTTTTGAACTGGTTCTGTATCTGATACTGGATAGAATTTCACAAACAAATATTATGGATGTAAAAATTGTTTTCCTCCTACAGAAATAAATTTTTTTTTGCTCAATTGCCAAAATCGTAGAAAAGTTTTTCAGTTTCATGTACAGAAACAGCAATTTACGGATATTTACTTTACATAGTACGCACTACAGTACTACGTACAATTTACGTACTAGTTATTACAGACTAGCTGACAAGGGTTTTCAGCGAGCCGAAACATAGTGCGCAAAGGAGGCTGGCGGCGCCGCCTGGTGGTCCCGACCTCGATGAACACCCTTTTCTACTGCCAATGGGCCCGGATACGTTTGGTGAAGCCATTGAGTGCTGAGTTCAACACCTTGCGTGCTTGCACATTTGTCACAGTGGAGGTCTATGTTCACATCAATTCATCATCATCATCATCATGAACGTTTAACCGTCCACTGCGGGAGATACGCCTCTCCAATTTGTTTCTAATCCTCCTGGCACTCGGCAACACGAATCCATCGTTTGCCCGCGACGTACGTGATGTCATCGTCCAACCTAGCGGGTGGTCTTTCCACACTTCGACTACCTGTCCATGGTCGCCAGTGTAGGACGCGCATGCTCCAATAGCCGTCATCCCTGCGGCTCACGTGTCCAGCCCACTGCCATTTTAGCTTTGCCACCCGGTGTACAATATCGACTACTTTGGTGCGTCGGCGAATTTCTTCGTTTCGCACATTATCTCGTAGCGATATTCCCAGCATGGCTCGCTCCACGGCTCGCTGGGCGACATGGAGCTTTTGGGCTATGCCAGCCGTTAGAGCCCACGTTTCACATCCGTACGTCATAACCGTGAGTACGCACTGGTCGAATATCCTGGTCTTGAGATTTTGCGGCAGTGCAGATTTTTAAATAATTATGACTTTTGAACTTCGCGCGCGCTCTTGAATTTTGAATTGATTGTTTCGTCGGGATAACTAAAGGAGGGGTAGGTATATAGTGTTATTTGTTGTGTTCGTCATTTTATGTAGATTAAATAAAAATAAAAAAATAGCAGGGATGACGTCCGTTGGAGCACGCGCGTCCTACACTGGCGACCATGGACAGGTAGACGAAGTGTGGAAAGACCACCCGCTAGGTGGGACGACGACATCAGGTACGTCGCGGGCAAACGATGAATTCGTGTTGCCAAGTGCCGGGAGGATTATAAACAAATTGGAGAGGCGTATGTCCTGCAGTGGACGGTTAAACACTTATGATGAAAGTTTGTGAGTATGTGTGAATATGTGGATTATTGTTACTCCTAAATTACTCAACTGATTTTGGTGAAACTTATAACATTATAGTTTTATATTCGAAAGTTGATTTCCATTAAAAAAAAACAATTGACAGGTTAAGTTTTCATTCCGAACACAATTCAAGTAATAATTGTGAATAAAAAGAAATAATCTGATGAACACTGTGTTTGATCTAGGCTGATAATATGGATGGAATTCACCAGGTTGGTGTGGAGTAGTTGTTGACTCGATGAGATCCGCCGACGACTGTACTGCGGTCCCAGTAGGGGCCACAAAACCTGTTTCACCGAAATCGAAAAAAACCGGGTAAACCGGTTTTTACCGCCATTTTCAAAACCGGGTTTAAGATTTGTCAAAACCGAGTTTTTGAATTTGTCGGTTTTTATAAACTCCAAAAAAATATTTATGTAAAAATGAGGCGGCAACACTGGGCAGTGGGCGCGCAACAACACTAGATTCCAGGTAAAAGGTATAATTTTGGCGAAAAATAATTCTGAATCTGGCGAAAATTGGAAAATTATATCTGGCAACCCTGCATTACTCTGTGGACCACAGAGTAATGACCACAGACCATGTCTAAGTTACGATCTTATTACCAATGTAATAGAAGTAATAGAGGAGGTTAATGGTGTCGTTTTCATTGGACTTTGTAATTTTTATTCTTTGTTTTTATTACTTTTGATGATTGATCTCAAAAGTTATAATTATTGTAGGTAATTAGTTTAAGTGGAGGTTTCTGTATCAGAACAGGAAGTTGAGTTATAATTTTTTTTTCATTTTGATTTTCCGATGCTAATATTTTTGAGAAAAATGAGTGTTTGGTTTCATATTATTTCATTGTACTGATGATAATACACTGAATAATATAGTTACTTTCCTTAAATTCGTGTTTTTTTAATAAAACCGAAATCACCGGAAAACCGGTTTGTTTATATACTTACGGTTTTGTGACCCCTAGCTCCCAGTGCAGTGTTGCCAGATGCTCTTCTCATGACGCTTAGTGGTGTCAAACGATAACAATAGCTTATATATCAGAATAACATATAGGCTATAATTTATAATATATATTGAGAAAATTAGCGAAGTTATAACGAAAAGTGTAAAGTTGGAAAAAATTGTACTATCTTAGAGCTAACTCGGCGTACGATGCATAAACCGTTATAATTACATGAAGAACATATGTGGTGGCAATGTTTCTCTTAAAAATATCTTTAAAAAAAAGTCCACTGCAGCATAAATCTACCTTTTAAATGGAAGCCATTATTGCCAAAATAGTGAGCCATAAATACATCTAAAATGCATATTATATTTACAGGCACATTTCGTAGAGGTGGATTCTTATCAAAATTGATAATTTTATCACTTCCGATATTTAAAGTAGATAAACTTTACCTTTTACACTAAGTAATTTGGGCAAACAGTTTAAAAGTTTACACGGTGTGAATGCGCTACTAGAATAAAACGAGCCATTAAAAGGCACGTCTCGTCAACCCGAACAAACTTGATGGATTAGGTGGCAGTGAACAAAAAAACACCTGATTTTGTAATGAAAATGATTAAACTGGTCGTGTTCCTTATTTTTTCGGCATCAAGAATTTGGCATCTGGGAGCCGTTGCGTTCTGAAATGGCAACACTTTAAAAAGCATAAAATTTCCTATCTCAAATGCTATTAGTTGGATCCTAAAAGTGTTCAAAGGTAAACCTCTCTGGTGCCCAGAGAGGCACTCAAAGGTGCCTCTCTGGTGTGGCAACACATCCGTCAACTATATACTTTCACGCGTTCCCAAGTTTTTTGCTTCTATTAATTCGCAAAACTTCTAATAGTATAAAAGTTTATGTTGTGCAAATAAAACTCGACTTTACGTACCTGAAGACAGTGAAGATCATCCCGGGGGAAGTTGCAGGAGCCACAAAACCGCAAGTCAAACGTTCACATTATACCTACCACTACTATCACTCTGCTGTCACTTTTTGTCACTACACAACACTACTATGAACTGCCTCAAGTGCAATGAGATCATACTCGATACTGATGGCCTACAGTGTAAAGCTCGCCTCAAAGATTTCCACTTTTTTTGCTGTGGTATTGCGAGCGAAACTAAATTCAAAAGGATGGGTAAAAAAGCCAGAAACTCGTGGCTATGTCTCGCATGCAAATCAAAACAGCAGTCAAACTCTGTACTACCCACACCGACGAACTCGGACTCTGAATCGACCGGCAGGCCAGCTGCACTGAGCGACGTTGAAGTTGTTGATGACATCACACACGATTCAACTCTCGCCCCCACCGTCTACTACCGTCCTCACCGCAGCACCCCACACCCCCCCGCCGCCGCTGCACCCAACCTCGCTTCCGCTGACTGCGCCGCCCGCGCCGCCGGCCGCCGTCACCACAACATCAACAATGCTGTTGCCTAGCAGCGACCAAGTCGCGTTAGAATTGAAGTTGCCGCGGACTGTAGCGAGCCGTGTTTTCGACAGTGCTACTGGCGGCAATAGTAAAAGTCTGAACAATACGTTCACGCTGGACAAAGACACCGACATCTCAGATATGTCTGCCCAACTTGATGAGAAGAGCCGTTTGCTGTTTGCCTGTTTGCAAACATTTATCGATAAAAGATTGGCCGAACACCAACGCTCCACGTCAGACCAGCTTCGGTCCTACCGCGACAAACACGTCGAGCTGTGCAGCAAGTACGACGAACTCATTTCAACGGTTCAGACATATTCCGAATCCTATGACCGCATTTCCAACGAGCTAATCGAAACCTCCCAGCTAAAAAAACATATCGAAAAACTGGAATTGTCAAATTCTCAACTTGAGACTAAGTCTGAGTTACTGGAGTTAAAATACGACGATTTAGATCAGCGTCTGCTTAACCGTGAGTGCGAGATAAGAGGTGTCGCTGAAAGATCAAATGAAGACTTACTCGAAATCCTGCTTAAAATTAAAACCACTATAAAAGGTGACTTCTCTGACTCCCAAGTTCTCCAAATACGTAGAGGGCCGCCGCCTAAGAAAAATAACACACCCAGACCAATCCTCGTAGAATTTACATCGACGAATATTCGCGATCGCTTCCTTGATTGTGTTAAAAATTGCAACAAGTCCCGCATCAGACAAGCGCGCGGAAGACTGAGCTGCGCGGACCTATGTCTCCCACCACCGTCCGCTGCTCAAGTGGCCTCCGCGACGCCCCCCACCGCCGCCGCTATCGCCGGTGCCGACTATTCATTCATCTACATCTCCGAGAGCCTGACACCGCGTGCAAAGCGCCTGTTCGCGTTGACTCGGCAAGCAGCCAAGACAGCAGGCTACCGCTTTGTTTGGACTAAGTCCGGCCGCGTCTATTTGCGCAAGAGCGCCTCGCAAGACGACAAGCCAATCAGAGTGCTAAACGAAAAACAATTATCTAAACTGTGACTCCTACGCTGGCTATACTTTTTACCTTCATATTGTTATTTTATGATATTATTGTCGATATTATTTTACTTATTCACAAACTTTGTAATAATCTTATACCAAAACTACGAGTATAACAAACTCATTCCTACTAATAACTACTTATCTTACACTTATCTGTATGTTTGTATGTATCCTCACACACATAATAAATTAAGACCTATACATGCAAACCCACACACTAATTTACTAATATTAAAATATGTATACCTCTTCAAAAAATCTACTTACCTATTTGTAACTTCGAGACTGGTAATTATTCACATATCTCAGCCAACGTCACTGAGTTGCATAATATATTATCTCCCTACCATAATGTCATTTCAAAAACTTTTAACTATCTCTTCAAGCACTGGATGCACTAAAATAAACATTAAACATTATTCACTTTATTACACTATTACAAATAAGTCCAAATGGAAAGTGAGCTAATTGCAGAATTGGATAACTTTGAAATCGTCGATACTGAAATATGCGTTCGTCCGGAGGACTGTGCCAAAATTATTAAAAACTATCATAACCTAAAAATAGTAACTGCTAATATTCGGAGCATCAACCACAACTTCGACGAGTTTGTAACCTTTATTCATAGGACCAACTTAGAATTTTCATTAATGTGTCTTACCGAAGCTCATCTGCAGAATTCATCCTATATAAAACAAATTTCTAACTACGCAACTTTCTCAACTACCAAACACAAAAATAAAAATGATGGGTGTGTAGTATACGCCCGTGAAGATCTGCAGGTGAAGTCAGAGGAGCCGCCATTGGTTGACTGTAGCTCGCTCGCACTTCTACTAGGAGATCAAACTCTCGTGGTTGTCATCTATCGTTCTCCCTCCTACCTCAATCCAGATCCCTTTATCCATAGTTTAGACAGATATATACGATCCAAACGCTCGGTAAAAGAAATAATAATAACCGGGGATCTAAATCTCGATATAACGGACTCCGGAAATAGACCCGCTAATGACTTCCTGTGCTGCCTACTAGAGAATGAATTCTTTCCAGCAATCACCAAAGCAACTAGAGGAAGCGCCTGTCTTGACCACTTCATGGTGAAATCAAAGAACAAGATTAAGGCAGCTATTTGTGAAACTCCTCTCACTGATCACTTCCCCATAATGCTGAGCATACACAGAGGTTCACGTAAAAAAACTATAAGGAACTAAGTACACCCACATTAAAATAGATTATGATGCAATTGCCACTGAAATAAATTTTTTTAACAGGAGCTCTCTTTACGAAATTCAAGACACAAATGGTGCCTTCTATTTCTTTATCGACTGTTTACAAACACTCATAGCTAAAAATCAACATAAACTGAGTAGTAAGAACAAACATAAAAAACATAAAACACTAGATTACAGAAAGCCTGGTTTTGTGTCTTTCCAAGAGAGAAAAATTACACCTGAAATTAAAACAAAATCCTCATGAACTTCTATTGCGAGAGTACTAAAATACATATAGAATCACATGCGCAAATTCCGTAAAAAAAGCACAGATACTTTACTTTAGGAATAAAATAAATGAAAATATTAGGAACACTAGAAAGTGCTGGGAGACTCTAAGGGAATTCACTGAATCTGCCAAGATACTACACTCAAACGACCTTGGTCACGGTACAAAAAAAAACTATCTGAAGAGTTCTCCAGTCCCCTGAACGAAATTAACAAATACTTTACCACTATTAGGCATAGCTTAGCCTACAAGATTCTTACCAACTTGAAAACTGTGTGTTTTTCTGTGTGCAACCGACCCTCTTGAAATTAAAAAAATGTTCTCTCTTCTGAAACCTGGTGGCTCAGGTGGATGTGATGGCATATCATCTAAAATTCTGAAACATGTGTCTGAGCATTTACTAGAGCCTACTACTTTTCTGTTCCACCTCAGCCTCAAAGCAGGTGTTTTTCCTGATTCTTTTAAATCCGCCATCATTGCTCCAATACACAAAGGTGGACCCGTGGACCAGATTTCCAACTTCAGACCAATCTCATTGCTAAGTGTTTTATCAAAACTACTGGAAAAAATTGTTAAAGCACGGCTAGTACAATTCCTGGAAAAACACAAACTTATATCGGAAAATCAGTTTGGCTTCCGTGAAAATCTCAGTACGGAGGATGCGATTCTGCAAGTAACCAATTTTGTGTCGAGTGCTTTGGACAATCAAGAGAAATGCATAGGCATATTTCTTGACTTGGCTAAGGCATTC
>WYDE02201610.1:0-10181 GCA_009867175.2 Adela reaumurella
GGGTCGGGGGCTGTGCGGGCGCGGGCGTGGGGGGTCACGCGTGGTGACGGGGTCAGGGACGGCCGGGGGCGGGGGAGGGGGGCATTGGGCGAGCCCGGGGTGGCGGGGAAAGGAGATTTACTGTGGGAGAGGCTTGCGCTTATATCATTCAAATACAAACACAATCAGCAAGACAGGCACTCAGACAGTGACGAAATTGATGACTTGATTTGGTATAAGGCCGTGCCACGTTGAGAGCTGGCAAGCCTGCCATTTAGCGCGACACATTGACATACATTCCCTGGAAGATATACAGTAAACGCTTCATCCATCCACTGTAATGCATCGTTGGCGCCTCTGGCTGGACTGCGACGGCGGCTGTTGGAGCCATCAAGGTCATCAATCTCTCCTCTCCGTCCGTATTAGCGCAGGCGTGTCGGCGTCGCCCGCCGCGTGTGAACCGACCTCACGAAGATGAGGCTCGGACGCTCGGTAGCGGTGCAGAGTACCATGTGAATACGCAGTGTTCACACACTCGCCTTTCTGTGAAACTATTGTCATTGTCATTACTGACGCAATTAGTTGGTCTAGATGCGTGACAGTTACGATCTCTGCATTCGGATCAGTACTGCAGTTACTTCAGTGTACTTGTTACTCAGAAGATACGACCTCATGTCACCAATTCATTTGGCTTTTGCTGTGGTATCGGATGGAATTAGATATTCACGGTTTTGTTAGCAGTAGATAAGAGTGTACCCAATGTTGCTATCCAATCTCGCTATTTTGTATTATATTAGATGTGTTAGATTCACCATATTTGAATATATCACTGAGAAAAACACTTGTTTAAAACTACTAAGATGTTGGTTAAATATGAGCCTACCAAACATCGTTGTTAAATTGATCACGTGTGTGATTGTTTTCATCAATCATTCCTGATGATTCAACCAAGTCGTTTGTTATTACAACCATACACTTGGTCACTTTGACAAAGCTGTTTGGTAGGCTCATATTTAACCAAGTATTTTTCTCGGTGATATTAGTCAAGGAAGGCAGCATGATCTATACGCCCAACCAGAGCAGGACCTCCCAGTCGTTACGCAGTCTCGTAATTTCCTACTTTCGAAACAAACAATGAATTCCCAACACAGAAAATTCTGCTCGCAAAGCCGACCGAGTGCCACATCAATCAGTTCGTTTTCAATCTCTCGCTCATTGCGTTAGGGTTTCGTCGTCAACAATTTGTTAAGTTTCTCGAGACGACGGCGCGGCGGAGGAGGCCGCCCTGATTAGTCCTCCCTCAAGAGCCGACTGCTTCTTTGAGGGTCCTCAGACAAGTCGGCGGATCGATCTGACAATCGGGTCTGCGGGTGACGTGTTTGTGGAAAATTTAGTGCGAAACTGTCTCTAGTGACAGCAACTTAACAACAAGTTAGATAAGTTAGATATAAAGGATTTCAACTTTCTTCTACGGTAGATTTTAGTCGATGTCGCTTAAATTAAACCAGTTCTGTTTTGAAACAGACCTATAGACCATGTTTTCAGTAAAAATAAATGAAGTAGCTAATTCAGTTATGTTATACTGTTTCACAAAACTTCGAAGTCATTTAGCTGCTTATAGATTATATCGTCATAATTTCCTATTCTCAATTTGTTTCCAGATTAGTCGTCGGACTTGTAGGGATGGGAGAGCCGAGGGTGACCGGCCGCTGCGTACGCGTGCTGCGTCCGTAATGACTTCGAGATTTTTTTTTACAATTTTAACGGTAATTTTACAAGCTCAGATGTTTGACAGGGGACGGCGGAGCAGCGGTCGTGACTCGGCTTTATATTGCTCCGGTAAGACCATAGACGTAAGTTACAGTTTCCAAAATATTATCAGAAATTTTCTGTAGACCTACGTATGAACTTCATTTTATGCTGTACATACAAAATGCGACTTGAGATTAAATAGACTAAGTACATCATTCACAAGCAGAAAATAACACAAATTATTTAAACACTTCTCCAAAGTAACTGTTACTTTATTAAACCAGTTTTTTACTCGTGGCTAGCGCCACGAAATTACCATCTTTGATACTGATCTATCCTAAAACTATTTAGCGTGTTGTTATATACCCTATACTGATTCCAAAGAACTACTGTTTCATCATCATCAGCGTTTAACCGTCCACTGCTGGACGTACGCCTCTCGGCACTCGGCAACACGAATCCATCGTTTGCCCCCGACGTACCTGATGTCGTCGTCCCACCTAGCGTCCCACTACTGTTTACATAGGCATATTAAAATCGGTTCAGTAGTTCCTGAGTTTACTCCGACCATACAAACGTTGCATTTTATATGTGTAGATAAAGAAGATTTTCTGCTCATCTGTGTCATGGACTGGACACAGAGGACTGGCGGATTCTTCCTTATTCTCGCCAACTTTCTATATTGCGGCGTGGTGCGGCTGCGTAGTATGTCTGGCCGCTCTTCATGTTAAGTAATTATTATGTCATCTGCTTGTGTGCCGACAAGAGCGTGTTTAAATAAGCAATAACCAAATGAGTTGTCCGCGGCGAGTGTTAAAGTGCATTAGTATAACGAGGACGCACTGCGGCGGCGCGGCGGCGGCTTCAAACACTGTGTATAGTGTATAGTAGTGCTCCCATGCACTTTTTTTTATTGAGAGCGCGACATATGGCGCCGAGCCACCCAAAAGGAGATTAACGACGCCCATGGACATTCGGTTTTTAGCGGGGGTTGCGAATGCCATGCCGGCCTGACAGGTGCCTCTTCACCCCCTCTTGAAGGACTAGAGAATGTACATGGAGAGAAATATGTGGGCAGGGAGAGCGTTCCAGAGTTTACCGGCTCTGTAGATGAAAGATCTGCAGGACCGATTCGTACGCATCCGCGGTAGGTCCATCGTGTAGGGATGCAATCCCTGCCCAGTACGTTGAAGGTGGAAAGGGGAATTCCAAGCAGGTGCGAATTTTGCGTAAATTTTTTAATTAGTATGAATATTTTTTATTTTTAGCATGTTTGTTCCCACATTTACCTACAACATATGAAACTGTATTGGGAAGAATGAAATAAGCATTAAATTAATTCTATCTCGAACACGATTGAATCTTCCCCAAGATTAGAGGTAACTTTGGATTTATTTTTCTATTGAGCGAAATTCAAAGTTTGCTGTTTCAATCCGATAATTTCCTCGGGATGATCCTGTAGATTAAAAGCCTAGAACATTGTGCATGCTTATTTCTAAAATTTCATAAGTCTGCATCACTTCTGCGGTACATTACGTTTGGGCTATAGACCCTTAAGCATAACAAAGAGTACTTATTTATAATATATGTAGCTAGAGGAGATCATTGCCATTCGTTATAACAAGGCCACATTACCTAGCTCTCTGTGGTGTAGTATAGAGACGAGAGCGAGGATGGGAGGCGTGCTATCCACTTACTGTGGCCCAACCGCAACCGCAACAACCAACCGCCGAAGCCACAGAAATGCAGCGTCGTGGAAAGGTGAGGTGGGGCAAACCAACGCGCTCCGCCGTAAAATAACATAGACCTTCCATCCTCTAGGGTCGCTGGACGGTAAATAAGGGTCCATACTTAGAATAACAACAATAGAGGTGGCATCGCGGAGCGAAAGGCACACGCGAGGTAGATAGTTAAATGCGAATAAGTTGAAACATGTACCGGCTTAGGTACGTATGAAAACATCACACGGATGAGTGAAGAGACACCGCCACGATTTCACCACGAAGAAATTGGAAGCGCTAATGCACTAGACACGGCCTTTGATTGGTCGAAATCAAAGACGTAGTCGAAATCCTTTCTATTTCAAGTAGGTCATTTGAGCTTCCTTATGGAGTCACTAAAACTCTTACCAGAAAGAGTACCTAAGTAGGTATCTTAGGGTTTCGTATCACCGAGTCAATGAATGTACCTTCAGTCAGAACCATAAGCCGAAACAAATTATGAAGACAGGCATAAGTAAGTAGGGAAAGTTATAATTTGCGTGTACTTAGTTGAGAGCCCGAGAGGATCTAATGACGGTCTGCCTTTGTCAACAAACGACCGGGGCTAAAGAAATTCAGTTACCGTGTAATTTTGCGTGCAATTACCATCCTATAAAAACATCGTGTAATGTAAGAATAAGTGTTTCTCCGAAAAAATTGTAAAATGTTAAATACAGAGGACGTAAGGATGGATCTAATGGATCTAAAGGATGAATGGTCAACATACGTTTCAAATAGCGCCCCTTACCAATTCTACGGAAGGCTTCTCTTCCTCCGTGAGAACGACGCGACTTTGAGCACTATAGTTCGAAGTTCAAAGCACCTTATTTTTATATACAACGGTATAAGAGGCAGGCAACTGGCAGGATCAGAAGGGCCCAGGGCGCAGGCTACGATGTAGCCAATTTCACCTTCAGGATGGCATACCAGCTCGAAGGTAGACAAGGGTTTTGTTGTAGGACGCATCGAAAGCGGAAAGCTTATACGCAATCTAAAGATATGTGAGTTATAGCAGTGGGGAAAGATTTTAGCCGGAAGCCCATTTCTACAACTTTGCAGTAGGCATAAAACGATTTGGAGGACTTGGAAGAGTGCGCTGTTCCACAGC
The DNA here is from genome assembly GCA_009867175.2 of Adela reaumurella. NCBI lineage: Eukaryota > Metazoa > Arthropoda > Insecta > Lepidoptera > Adelidae > Adela > Adela reaumurella. The sequence continues at coordinate 4,600 of WYDE02201610.1, forward strand.
TGTTCTCAGGAGCAAGGTATCGACAACAAAGGAGTGTTCCGCGAGAGTAAGGTGTGTCTGGCGGATTCGAACTGGATAGGGCCGAATAAGGGAAGCGAGTTCATCAGAGCAGCGCGCAAAGTAGTTTCTATAAAAGCAGCTCAGGAAACCAACAATGCGCCGATGTTTCGGCGCTAGGCCTCTAGTGACTCTATGCCTCGAGTATATATAATATACTCCTTTTTAAAGATGTGTATTACTTTAGTTTATTACTTTGTAGTTTAGTTTATTTAGGCTGTATTTGGTAATTTATTATTTATAAGTTCATTTTTCTTAAAATTTTACATGGAAAAATTACTTTAAGTTCGTCCTCCGTTAAGAATTTGCGTGAAATCGCAGATTGACAGCCGATTGCGTTTAGAATAAAGACACAAACACATGCACGACAACGTAGGCTCATTAATTGATCGTACGTATTTACTATGGCATTTCCTTTATTTCTACAAATTTCGTTTACTGGCAATAATTCGTTAAGCCTCTACCTAACGGGTCATCTGTAGGATTGATACAAACCTAATAGGGAATGTTCTATGTTTTTCATCTATACAACAAATTTAACTTCGCTCTATTTTTGCTGCAATCACTATTGTAAAAATATAATTGATAAATGTATATTATTTATATTTTTTCTCCAAATACAATTCCATATTCTTAAGTGACGTGCGCTTAGAAAAATTCATAAAGTTAACACAAATTCCTGGTAATAAAAAACAACTTTTTACAAAAATTACAACAAATTCGCGCACGCCATAGATTTTCGTAAGTCTCCCCCTCTGTAAACAGTAAACACCGCGCACTATCTCTGTCTCACCGCTGATGCTGTGATAGTTTATTTGATTGTGACGTCATGCCTAGAGTGTACAGCTTTAACACTATGTTGTAGTGACATGCTGCTTTTATTACTATAGTAAATAAATGAGATGAAGCCAATTTATTTATTTCCCTTTTTGTGTAGTATTATTATTATTATTATTTTATAGACAACTAGCATGGGTGGCTGAGCCCAAAACTTCAAAAGAAGATCGGACACAGTCAATTATAAAATTATTAGGCGTATAAGCCTGTTCGCTCAGCCAATATAGGGATGCAGCGATAGAAGTACGGTCGTAAAATTCGAGGCCGATGTTGGTCTTGATGCGATAGCAACCTCATTGTAATCGAGCAGCCGAGCTGAAAACTAGGGAGCGCCCACACATATCGCCCGGTCAGCTCAACTGGTTAGCGTACCGTAGCGCTGTGAGCTCAAACAAAAATAACAATAAAATAATAACCAGCTACACTACACGGCCGAAGCGACGCGACGAGCCGCGTAAGTTTTCGTTAAGGCTCTTGTTAAGATTATTAAAAGTGATAACGCTGTCACAATAAAGAACGCTTCGCCGTTCTGACACCTATTGACTCGTACAAATTCGAGCTCGTTCCTACTAGGGCCCTACTCACAGTTTGAGTCAAATCATTTGAGGCGCGAGTAAAACTCATCTCGCAGACGAGGCGAGCCATCAATGTCGAGAGGGTCTCTGGAGGTCGCTGTGTATCTTTGTATTTCATTGGAAGTAGTATATGAACTGCGTGTGATGCAAGCATAGCAATGATGCAAGTATGCCTACATACACTGCAACCCAAAAATTACAATTGTTATTTTCAGCTTACAAATTGGTCGTTCTTTGTGAATTTTATTGGACTGCGAGAAGTTTACACTCGTACCTCGCCAAGCAAGGGTTTTCTTTATCGAAGTGATCGCCGTATCTCTGAAGGCTCGTAGGCGCTAACACAGTCACAATGGCATGCGTGGGCAAGTAAAGTAGGTGCCTTGCGACAATAAAAAAGGGGCAATTTGAATATTATTGCGATAGTTTGGAGAGTGAATCCGACACTAGCCGTAAGTTTACTGTTTACCGACAGCAAGTCCACTATTGTATTTTTGGATAGCTATACCAGCGTATGGAAGAGATTTGAATACAAACGGCTGATAATAGATTTAAGTAAAAATCAAAGAAGTGTTAAAATAACTTGATTGATCTGCAAATGTGCAGCCAGTCCCCATAGAGGAACCGCTCAGACCCGACTGACTACCACCCTATTGCCACCAATGTGATGGAGCGCATCATCAATGGAAGGGAACAACATACTCAGCGATCGCCAATCACGACGAGGGCATAGCTATCGGGTTGGACATAGTGAAAGCCTTCGATTTCGTCTGGCACAAAGATCTTCTCTCCAGCTCTCGTTATACGGCGGGGGTGCATCAGGGTTCCGTGCTGTCCCCGACTTACTTTCTATTTCACATTAATTACACACAGAATACATCTAGATGGCTTCGCTGCGATTATATCAAACGGGAGGTGCGGGTTCGCCCCACTGGGAGCACAATATTTATAAATTTAGAATTTGTACTGAAATTGCTGCTGACACTCCGGCGAAGGAAAACATCGCGAGGAAACCCACTTCCAAACCGGTTGGTCACCGTGGAAGTTTAACTGAATCCTATATATCATGTAAATGAGAGAGGCCTCTACTCAGTAGTGAGGCGAATAAAATGGCTACTCTATATCGTCTATATCTATCTAACTACTTAGTAGGAAATTAAATATTCAATACAATTTTAACCGCGCCTTCAATTTCCGCTAAAGCGTGTCCATGAGTTGGTTTCGAAGCATTTCCAATTAAGATAATAATAACAAATTATTATCTCCGTTCTTAGTGACTACTGTTCTAGATATTGCAACGAGCTCGCTGGACCTATATCTCGCGTTATCAGCTCTCAAGCAATTACAAGATACGATGCTTAAGGTGAGTTATAACGGCCCGCCTTAGACAAACACGTTTTTTTGCCATAAATGGCATAAATTCTTGACAGAACCAATATCAATTTGAAGCTGTTAAAATTCAATTCTTTAGACAGCGTGAACAGCTTCATTTTGATGTAAGTAAATAATAACATTTTAATTCAATTCATTTATTATAATATGAGGATCAATAATCAATATATACCGTAAAAACAGTATTGGAATTGGATGCTTAACTTATAACTTCGAGTTTAGTAATAATAAATTCTTTCTTAAAACATCAACATGCCATGATATTTATAGGGTTATTTTAGGTTATATAGATATTTTTAAGGTTATAACATTTATTTTTTGTTTTTCATAGAGATTATGTTCTACTTGCTCCATGCCACCATTATCCAGTAAGATCAATAAAAGATGAAGATTTTTCTAGGGGTTAGATAGAAGTAACAGAATGGCCAAAAAGCAATCCTTTTTTTTTATAAAAAAATTAAAGTTCTTTTACCGCAACATTGAGTAAGCGATTCTGAACTTTATTGCTTCGCGCATATTTTAATAAATAGTAATAATTATTAATTTTGGTATAGGGATCGCCTTAATACCTAAACCTGCTATGGTGGCGCGACGTGGCGGCAGGCAGGGTGCATGGCATGCACAGTGGGATACTTCGATAATGATACCAAGTAGCCGGTGGTCATAAAACAGAGTGCAGGCTCGTTATTATGTTTACACCTTCTGTTAGTATGGCGCCAGTTACCATCATCTATGTGCAAGACTCTCCAGTAAGTGGCTCCATCTAGTTGGGCTCCTGTAGCTCGTGGAAACCCACGACGGAGCTTGGCCGTGTTGGCCAAGGGCAAACAAGCCAGGCATAGCTGCGTTCATTAGATGCTGTGTGCGGGCAAATGGGAAGAGTAAACTGTATACAAGGCGGCCGAGTCGAACCATTGGCAGGGCTTTTGGTACGCACTACGCAGGCAACCAACTGCAATATTTATCAAAATGCCGAATGCAAAGTGCGAGCGGGAAGAATCATCTTCGCCATCTCAATGTCGAAAAACATTGCCGTGTCGGCTAAGGCTAGGGTGCCAATACCGCCGTCTTTCTCGTGCTAAATACGCGAGAATCGATAAATGAGTACTCGCTGTAAAACTAAGAGTAATTTGATATTAATTTCCGTTTGATTTTTTTTTCAGTTTTTGTACTCACGCGTTTTGCAATAAAATAGTACATTTATATTTTATTTAAAAAAAATTACCTACCTTAAGGAAATTAAAAAAAAAAATACTTTTAGTAGTGCTACTGCCAAAGTACTCGCAAGTTTGCGGTACCTACTTATCCAAATCTTTTAGTTTTTTAGCAGATTTACTACTAGACTGCCTACTTACCTACCTACACGTGAAAAACTCCGCGAACTCGCACAGTTGGAACGTCACGATCGCGATCGGCAACGTATGTCCGTTCCGCCATTATTATTCGAGCATTCCCTAATTTAGGCATGGCAGGTGGGTATATCTGGACGAGACATGTATTCTGAGTACATACCGGCATGATCATGATCAGCGTGTTTGGCTCAGTGGTTGCGGTATTCTGTATACGATTACAGAAGTTAAGCACTGCCGAGCGCGGTCAGGTCTTGGATGGGTGACCGCTTGACCGCTGACGCTGGTCGTGGTTAGCATTCCACGTTAAACTGTAGGTCCCTTCCCCCTTCTTACATGGTGGTAGGGTAAAACCCACCCGGGTTGGTTGGTACCACCGCACTGAATGAAGGTCGGTCGAAGCGGATATGAAACATAGTTCGTGTTTTCCATCCAGTTCAGTGTAGCCGGCTGGAATTGAGGGAAGTGCTGACGTGGTACCACCTACATAACTCACCAAAGTGTTTTGGCTGACATCACTGGTACCAGAAGAACTGGTGCATTATGTGATGTAGCCATCCGTGTCAGTTTCAATAAAAAAAAACGTACATATTTCCCTCCGTCTACCTACAGTCTCAAGTCCTTCGAGAGGGGCGTGAATAGGCACCTGTCAGGCCGGCATGGCATTCGCAACCCCCGCTAAAATCGAATATCAATGGGCGTCGTTAATCACTTTTTGGGTGGCTCGGCGCCATATGTATTTGTATTTATTCTTTATTTTATTATAAATCCTTAGTAACTAAGTTTATATACAAAGGGCGAGTCTAAAGCCTGTATAGGCTTTTTTTGATAACCAACCCTGGTGCGTGAGAGCCGAGACAGGTGGAAATACAATTAAATGAGGAGTATAAAACGTGGAATATTAAAAGAAATAAACATTCAATTAATAGATTGGCAAATAAAGAACATTAATAAAAAAATTCTAATGAATAACCAGAAAATACAAAAATAAAAATTACTTATTTAGATAGGTGCTAAGTACTAAATTATTAAAGAGAATATGTCGCACTCTCAATAAAACAAAACTTAAGGCGTTCTCCCTCATTGGCTGACATTGGACTACTCGTTTCTGTTTCTCAATACGATACAAAAGACAATCGCTAGCCGGGGCGCAGCGTATCTCAACAATGCGTTTATACTAACCCTTGCCGGTTTCCAATGGTTTTTTTTTTATTAAAACTGACACGGATGGCTACATCTCCTAATGCACCAGCTTTCTGGTACCAGTGATGTCAGCCTAAAAACCTTGGTAAATTATATAGGTAGGTGCCATATCAACGCTTCCCTCAATTCCAGCCGGCTACACTGAACTGGACGGAAAACACGAACTATGTTT
>WYDE02201621.1:0-10181 GCA_009867175.2 Adela reaumurella
TTGCAGCACAACACGGATTGCTCTGCTTACCCCGATTGTCGGGATTCAGCGTGAGTGATATGTATGTATGTATGTAAGATTTTCGTATTATTTGTAAATGTTACTTCAAGTGCAGTAGCACATAGGGTATCCCAGTTCGATGTCAAAATATTACCAATACGCGATTTCTTAGCTTATAAATTACAAAAAGTTAACAAAGTATACTTCGTATAAAAAGATCGGGTTCCGTCAATCGATGTAGTAAGAAAGAATGTTATCGCCAATAACTTCTAAAATATTGAACCAATTTTCACAAATGTTAACCAGTAAAATTCCCTTTACATCTGCATTAATATAAATAGAAAACACCTCCAATAATATTCAACGAAATAGAATTAAAAAAGTTCTTCTAGGAAGTTGAAAATTGGTGTGTGGCGAGCTATTAACATACAAATTGAACCTACAAAATTTCAGTCCGATTAGCTGAACCGTCCAGGAGGAGTTGTGCGGACGAATAGACAGATAGTCAGAGAGAGACACCAAAACTTTTTTGAGCCTAATCGATTAGTAGGCTTCGCTTCGCTCAGCAAAAAATTACTACGTTAGATGTACGCCAGCCTTGTCGTAACAAGCTTCGCGATACTCGAAACGAACATAAAAAAAAAGTTTTTTGTAACTTATTTTATGAAATTGCAATTTGTGAATGGCGAGGTATTGATTAACACTTACAAAATTTCAGCCTGATCGGCAAAACCGTTTAGGAGTAGACGTTGAGAATTGAGAATCGAAGTTTCTTGCCAGTTCTTCTATAACGATGGAAATTGGTGTGTGTCGAGATATTGACATAAAGAATGAAACCTACAAAATTTCAGCCAAATCGGCCGTACCGTTTAGGAGGAGTTGTGCGGACAGATAGACAGACAGACAAAGAGACAACAAAAGTTTTTTGACCCTAGTCGAGTACTAGGCTTTGCTTCGCTCAGCCTAAAATATGTCAGTGGTTATTATGTACCAATTTTTACCTTACATACATACATACATACACACATATCACTCAAGCTAAATCCCGAGAATCGGGGTAAGCAGAACAATTGGTGTTGTGCTTCGAGAACTCCGGTAAATTACAGCACAACACCGACCACCACATTCCGCAAGATGTTCGGACAAGATATCAAGCAGCATGTAAGGCACGAAGACTTACTGCATGACTTGGCAGAAGTACCGTGCCAAGGTGAGAGGTGGCGAGCCTGTCGCCCTTTAGCTCGGCATCATGTACTTATCCCTTAGTTGCCTTTTACGACATGCATTGGAAGAGATGCAGTGGGGTCATTATTTTAAGCGCCGGCCCCACACGGCACCTTTTACGTTACCTACCTTCTAATATAGCTGGCATACTTTTTCATGTCATATTTCACGAGGACAAAAGCTACTCATGTCTCTATGTCAACAAGTGTACTTTTCCCCAGACTCATGATCATGACTACTTATTTCTCTTGAGAAGGCGCTCATTTACATTTCTTTGTTGGCTGGTAATTGCTATTAATTGACGAGGAAGAGGCGACACCCACGTACTAACGGAACTCTGAAGATGACCGAAGTGGGCCGACACCGATATCCCAGAAAGACTAAGTAAGACCACTTCGACACAGTAAACATAAGAACAAAATATGTGAGACTATGTCACAGCATCGAATGGTCATAGCACCGAATGTCTCACCACCGAAATTCTGGATCTGTCCATTCGGCGTTCCACCCGCATTTTTAAATTATAAAATTAATCTTGGTCATAGCACCGAATGTTCAAACAGCTGGTGGGTCAGGTCACCGAATAATTAATCATGCTTTGCCATATGAACGAATGGTCATAGCAACGAAATTCGGTGCTGTGACTCAATAAATTTGTTATGTTAATGCGGGCGCAGCGCCGAAATCCGGGGATCTGACCATTCGGAGTTAAGACCATTCGATGCTATGGTACAGTCCCAAATAGATAATTCCTTCCTTCTAGACGAAATCGCGTCTACCCACTCCCCGAACGAAAGAGGGCTTCGACGAGAAAAAACCCGTTGCTTGCCTGTTCTGGGTCGACTGAATTATTCAGTGACTGTAACTTTACTCATCAATACCGATGCGGGTTTTTTTATTGTTCAATCTATTTCGCCGTATGTTTGTTTCGTCGTGTTATCATCCTGCCATTCCAAGTGCTGTAATTTTTTATTAATGGTAATAAAATTACTAATTTTCTGCATATAATATCTTCGGTTCCTCTCGTAATAAAATAAATCGTATCTACTGTTTAAAGTGTACTTTCTGAAAATAAATAACTATCGTATAAAGTTTTAAAATGTTAGATGTGAGATCATTTGCAATCTATGGCGTAATGGCAACGAACTCCGAATTTCCTAGCTTGTTGCGCAATGTAATGATACGACCATCTAGAACATTTTTAAAGCCGCTCAAGGATTAGAATTACTAACACCAAATTTAATATCACGTAAAAGTAACCAATCACTGCTCAAAGATATAAAATAATTAGAGAAATAATTTCAATGTTACCACGGGGGCCTGTAATTTTACAGCAGTACAACAGTTATCACTGCTACTTTAAAAACACTATCTAAACCACCTCTCACGCATCGGTTCGCGTCGAGTATCTACTACATTTTCATACATCAGTTGTTAGTCTGTACTCGTAGTTGTATTACCGCAATCTCGTTGTGCCTGCTGTGGAAGTTGGTCATCGAACATCTCGGTCAGCAGCACTTTCGGACGTACGTGCCACCTTTTGAGAACTCTACAGCCTACAGCTGACTTGCACATTCTTACCGCTTCAAATTGTGCTGCCTAAATACATATTCCACTTACATACATATAAGTAACGTCGTTTTGTACAGCGTTCTTCTCGGAGAGCAAATCGATGGAAAATTGTATTCAAAATCACTAAGATCTAACACATTTTTGACTTGTGTCGTGCGTGATTTACACAAGAGGTTACACGTGCCGTGTCCACGCTTAAATGTCAAGTATAAAATAAACATTGAATCGGAATAGGTAATATAGTGTCTTCTCAAGGCCCGCGAAAATATTTAGATATCAGCAAAAAACTAATATCTGTCCTCACACGACTGTTTCGTCTGATGACTTCACGTCTGCATGCTGTCTGTATATGTTCAGCCGCTCCCCAAGAAAGGGACCTCTCGGATCCGACTAACTGACACCATACAGCCGTAACTTCTTTGCTTTCCATGTGACTGAGCGCATCATTAACATAATTAATGAGATGCTTTCTAGATTAGGCCAGCTGAGAACCTTTTGTTTCGTGTATGTCACGGGACGGATTAGGCGCTCGAAAATCACGATGAGGATATTGGATCTGATTGGAAATAGATAAATCTTTTGATAGGTTCGGGAACGAAGTCTTTCTTTCCTAGCTGAAGTCATACGGCCTACCGCCGTCATTGTCTGTTGCACCGAAGCCATAACAGCGAATGTCGGTTTTCCTGAGGGTTCCAGGTTCTCTCGGATCAATAATATGCTCAAATCGGGCGGCATTAATTGCTATATACAGAAGACACAACGATAGAGCAGACATTCGAGCAACCATACCTAGACCTGGCCGAGGAGGAGAAGAATAGTCGGCATCTCATCATTAAGATCGGAGAGACCCTGAACAAGATCTCTAATTGGGGTCTCCAAAACATAGTCGAGTTTAACGCGAGCAAAACCAGGCATGTGTGTTTAATGCGAAACGGACACAGTTCAGCGCAACCCGGATCTTCCAAAGAGCTACTTTCAAACTTCCAAGAACGTATTGGGATCATCGCAGTCAAATTGACAACAATCCTAAACACGATCGAGAAGAAAGCTAATCTAGCTTCTACGAGAAAGTGCGAAAGATCATCAAGAAGGTGCGTCAGCACTTCACGCAGAGCACAACGCTGCTGCTTTATGATGCGAAGATTCGTTAATGTGAAGAGTACTGATCACATCAGTGGGATAGATTCCCTGAGGAATTCTTCAGCTTCAGCGTTGCGATGTTCGCCACGTTAACGACCCCGGTATCTCGGAACTTAGAAATCCTGCAACTCGGCAGTGACTTTCGATACTTGTACGTGTGACACATCCCGATTTTACCATCGGTCCATGTGCAACAGATTCTGATTGAATCCACAAGCTAGACATATCAATGAATATATCCATGTTGTAAATCTTTTATTTATAGTATTGCCACCCTGTGGAATATCGCTCTTTCATCACAATGGAAAGGTGCACCAAGCCGGTTAAGATGGGTATTCGAAACCCCCGTAAATGTTCGAATGAGTCCCATCTGGCTATACATCTGTGATTTAGGATGTGAGTTAGCGCTTCTTAAAAGTAAAAAAAATTATTAAAAAACGCAATGATCGTAAGTAGAAAAGTCACATTGCAAAAATCCGATTTGCGTTCTTTCTCATGGTCTCACGGTCCCATGGGTAAAATTTCGTTGAGGTCGGGCATGGGAAGTAAGTGTCCAGACGAACCAAGTAAATAATGGACTAACGCACACAGGAATAAACGGAAGTCTTGGTACAGACGAAATATCGTGATCTGTCCAATTTCGGCACCTCACATTCGAGCTTTTTCCATGTGACAAGTTCATCTCATCTCATCAGCATGAGCTTCTCCTCCTAAAGGCGGCACTCATATGAGGCGCCGAAAAGACGAGCAGGACGACCTTTTCAGAATATCTACGCACGAGATACAGGTGGACAGCGTTGTGTGCCTAAGGCATATGTACCAGTAAATTATGGCTAAATTTTCGATTACAAGATCTTCACACACGACCGTAAGTAAGAATCTCAATTTAAGCATTTTACTCAAACAGGATCTGAACTAAATTTTGATTTGACGGTATAGGGTACAGGGTACGGTTTAGCATAGGAAACTTCAATAATACTTTGCGCAAGTTACACAAACGCACTGCGCTCGTGTTTTAAAAAAATGCGTTAATTAATGCTTACTCATTTCTATGTGATCTTCACATGATTTTTGATACTGTATCTGAACTGGACACAGTGAACCATAGTGTGTGTGTGCCTAATCGACGTCTGCGGATCTTTGTTTCATGACGAACTTGCAAGTCATAGTGGTCGGAACTTAGAACAATAGAGACAGGTCGCAATTGGGGCCACATATTTCTAACTACGACTGCGCTTCCATTATAGTTCACTCAGTGCTACTTTCATTTTCACATCCATACACACCTCCACAGACTCATCTAATATGTACCTACGAGTAGGCTACGACTGAAGTCAGAGTCGTGTAGGCATGGATTAAAAAGGATGGATAACTCATACATAGGCGTGCGGGTTAACCGCGTACGTGCCCCATGGGCACTGGCAGCCCGTGCGCGAGAGGGAGATGGAAATATGACTGTGCCACACATTAACAGGTACACGCATACGCAACGTCCCCCGCCCGCGTGCCGTCTTCTAACACATTTCGTTGCGACCGCTGTTCTCTTTGCTGTGGACGGGAATGAGTACATAATCCATGGGGGCTGCGAAAACCATGCCGTCCATTACTTATTACCTGCTTATGATATATACTTTGGGTTGTAAGTAAGGCTTTGACCACGACCTTTTTCGCACGTTCTTGTCGTGCGTGATCCACTTTTCATAGTTATCAATTTCTTCAAAAAGGTTCGGTTTCATTACGTCTCAATAAAGAATCGCAAATGAGTACACGGTCCATTAGGTTTACTTCAGTGAGCTCGTGTGGCACCCAAATATTGAGCTTTTTGTGTACCAGTTTTTTTCAAATGGGTAAAAACTGTTTTTTGGACAATTTCCAGTTCTTCAGCTACGTCTTAACTACGGATATGCCAATCAGGCGAGGTGCATATTAGATATCAAAATTCCCATATGGAAAACGCTTAAACCAATTATTAAAATGTATCGAATTTCTTCATTAAATTCACTCATTTAGACAGAAAGAAAAACAAATAAAAAAATAGCGGGAAAGAACATTTGACGAATCTGTTCCTTTTTTGAAAATGTAACCTTTATAATATCATCAAAACCAGCCAGATACAAATAGTCATTCAAATAAATTTCAGTACAAGTTTATACTACTATATGCGAAAACACTTTTTCCCCGACCTATATAAGCAGGTAATCACTTTGTTACACAGTTACAGATTTTCAGCTTTATTTATCTATTAGGTTATATAAATTTTCACTTTTCACGACGCGTAAACTTATTTAAAGCTGTTTCAGGTATCATATCCACATTCTATTAAATATTTTACTCTGCTTCGCTAGCATCTATGTTCTTGTAAAAGATGTGCAACGATAACAAAATTTTACTGGCTCATAAACAATGCGGCGTGCTACGTTGCGCTGTGCTACTTTCATTTTCCGAGTAGCAGAATACTCGCTTTCAAGGCAATTTCAGCAATTTGTGTGTTCATGAGAATTTAGAACGTACGACTCAACCATGAAAGGAATAATTTGTTGTGGCGCGGCAGTGATGCGATGCAAATGCAATATGTCTAGCTACATCGACAACGAGTAATCGAATGACAGTCGTTTGTGAAATTGCACAAAATCAAATATGTTTGCGTTTGGAGGCGGCTCGCGATGCTAACGTCCAAATAAAATATTCATCGTCCATTAATATGAAGCGAATTCGACGAGAGCCGTCACAGTAGAGCGAGTTAAGCAAATTACGAAAAGCGAGCATTATGCGTCCGGTTGCCAGTGGCGCGTTACGTAATAGACCGGCTGAGAGCTAACAACGCAACGAAGAGTTCTCGACGAATGCAAATGGGGACCTGTTTCGGGGATCAATGGAGTTAGCTGCTTTGTGCGGCGGAGGCTCCGTATCTGCGGAATAAACAATTCTAGACGCCATTGCCATGCAGATTATTCACGAGGATTACCGATTACACTCCGAGAATGCTGAAGAAATAGCGCGACTAGTCGACGAGCCGCACCGTTTACTAATTCTACATTGGATTCGTTGCTGTATAAATTTTATTCAAAGCCGATCTAAGCTCAGCGATCGAAGCGTTAAATTTGCATATTACGTAAGTACGTATATTAATCGAACGTCACACTTCTCTAAATTCAATTAGCCTTCAGTTCAAAGGAACTCCAAGATGAGAACATTCAAACTCCGATAAAACGTTCGATCGTATCAGAAATGAGGGCCACCTCTTTTCTGATAATCTCGCGTAGCGTCAGCAACAGGCCCGGGTAGCGGATAGCTGCGCAGGGAGCGGTCGAACCGGCTGGCTGTTGCTAACGGTACTTCATCTTGTGTGTGGACCGGTATCGATGTAACGCCAGACTGCTCATGTCTCTTGCCCTACATACGTTCAGCTCATTATGCATAATTAATGAGCGATTTTCTTTTTAGGTGGACGCTAAATACATGCAACATAAAGCACATTCGCTAATATTAAACATTTCTGCATCATAGTGGGTAACTAGTGCCAGTAGCGGCGTTAGGAGGGGGCACGGTTGAGCGACAGCCCTGGGCGCCAGAAATGAAGGGGCGCCCAGTGGCATCCCTAAGGGCCCGCATCGGGTGCAATCATGGTGGCGCGCCGAAAATGAGAGACTAATTACCGACCAACTTGATCGTAAGTACGCGCGAATGACATGCAAAAAAATCGCGCGTACAGGATAATTCATACAAATTTGCGCGTCCGCATCGACCACCCAATAATATAATTAGATTGAGTTAGTAAATTTGTCTTCAAATGCGACACCCTAAATTATTTTGGTTTACACCTTCAAGATAAAAAATATGTAGGCACAAAAATTACATTTGATTAAATAATTCTTTTCTCCAATTCGACACCTCAGATAATTCAAGATAATTCATAAAGATTTGCGGTCTCGCTTCGCTCGCTCAATAATGTGATTTTGAAAAGTATGTACCTGTAAAAGTTAAGTTTATGTGTAACCTTATATTAGTTTATTTCCCACTTGGAGCACAATATTTATAGCTTTACAATTGGTGCTAAAATGTCTGCATACACTCCTTGGTCACCGTGAAAGTGTATGATACTCTCATGTCGTGTAAATGAGAGAGGTCTGTACCTAGCAGTGGAGCGAATAAATTGCTTGCAATGGAATAAAGAAATATTCCTTTCAAATACTACACCCTTTTGGATTTTGGATAGCATCTTCAAGTCAATTGCTAAAAATTTACGAGTTGCATTACTCATGTCATTCTAATTTTCTTCAAAAGGCCGCACACGTGATGATTTTGGTGTACACTTGCAAAGTAATTCATAAACATTTGCGGGTCCGCTACGCTTGCCCAATAATATGATTACATTATTTAATTCCTTTCAAAGGCGGTACCCTTTATGATTATGGCATACATCTGCAATTCATAAAAAAATGCTGGCTCGCTTGGATCGCCTTAATTTTATTTACCTAATAAAAAATATTCTTACCGTCGAAGGGGAAAGAGGCGAGGTTCGTGAATCAGCCCAATAAGACCACTGATACGAGTAGGTAGAGCTTAATCAAAGTTAAGTTACTGCGTAGAAAGAGCTCCATTTTTCAGTTTGAAGGGGCGCCACCACGAGATCTCGCCGCTCCACCTTAAAATTTTGCTAGGGCCACCACGGCGGGCGCCTGTTATTGCATTCTTGCATTCATGATCAGCAGAATCATAATTTCGTTTCGACTCGAATACGACGGACTGCGAATCAAGCAAGATTTTTATTTACTTTGTCACATGAGATTCGATATGGGCGCTGGTAGTGCTAAAACCGGCACTGACTAGTGCGAATACTCATATGTGATTACTCCTGACATTCACGCATTAATTCAATTATTACATAATTACATGAATGTATGCGGTCCATTCATCGCACTGAGTTTTTTTTTTAAACTACACTTGTCGGTGAAAGCACAAATTACCATTCCTTTGGCACACTTGAAAAAATGAAAACATTATGTGGTGGAATAGCCAATCGTGAATTTACGGTTTACACCTAAACCGTAAATTCGCGCTCTACTCGCACTGTTAAAAGGTAACATATAAAATATACGTATACTTAAAACACGCGGATGAAATCGTAGGAAAGGCAATTCCAACTAGTGCTAACTTAACTCCATCGTCTTGCTAAGAACTCGCAGCACGGCTTTGCTCTAAAGATATTTATAAACTTTGCAGACATTTTGCAATGAGTACTTAGTGGTCGAGTGACAGCCAATTATATATAAACTGATAGATTTCTCCACGCGCGATCAAAATTCCGAAAGAATTACTTGTGGGACGTGTATATCTACCAGGCTAGTACCACGAACGGCGGTGCTACATAAATTCGGTGTTTGTTTGTTCAGTCTCCGCCGCAGCCGCCGGCGCACGTTGTGCCAAATATGTGGTGGCACAATCCAGGGGTGGGAAGGGGGACAAGGGTGCAAGCCGAAAGAGAGGCGTGGGAGGGGCCACTCTAGACACTAAAACGCGATGAAGAGGGGGGCCGCCTCAACCTGCATGCGCCACCGCGTGCCAGCGCCAGACCGACTAGGGCAGGTATTTTGCCCCAGACCGACAGTGAATGGAACAGTGTTCACTCACTCGCATTAGATAGAGAGGTAATTTTGGAAGCCCTTTCTCGCTCCATTAAGGAGGAGAACAACTCCGCTGTCCTTACCTGCCGCGCCAAATTACAACAGTAAAGTTCACCTGCTAACTAAATCTATCTACGGTTGATTTGCATTGTCGAATGTATGTCAATTCATTGCGGGAAATACATGTGAATGGACTGATTTTAAATTAATATGTACAAGGGTTTTTGCTTTATAGGCATTTACTCTTCCCGCCCCAATCACTACTACAATCTCACATTTATTCCTTCAACTTTTCTATTCTGGCCACGGCACCGATTTGTTACGTGCGCAATTAATATGAATGAGATGTTCTCCTGGCACCGAACACCTCAGTTTAGTTTCGGCAGCCCTTGTTGAATGGTTCGTGTTTACCGCCGGAACAACAAAGAATGGTAGGTATACGTAGATATTTCAACTTCGGCATTTACTCTACTGCGTGAGTCCGGATGGTGCAGGGGGGGGGGGGGGGGGGGGAAGACATGTGACCGAAGGGTGGTTGGGTCACGACCACTTGCCCGTCCCCCCCAAAAAAACACCCGCGCTGGGGCCGGCCCACCACAGAGGGCGGGTATTCGTGGCCCC
>WYDE02201632.1:0-10181 GCA_009867175.2 Adela reaumurella
AGGATTTTAATCAAACACTTCCACGGTGACTGGAACTGGGTATCCTCACGATATTTTCCTTCACCGGAGTGTCAGCGGCCATTTGGCACACCCAGTGGGTATCGAACCCGCACCTCCCGCTTGAGAGGCGTGCTCTTGCCCGCTCGACCAATTTGACATCTTCTTATGTATATATATTTACATATATATTACTAATAAGCATATATATTGTTTTAATTTATTTTTTATATAAATGATAATTATAATCATACTTTTTGTAGAAAAATGCCTTTGTTTTGTTTTGAATCTGAATTTTTTTTAAATTTATAATGAAATTTTCTTCCTTTTACATTACATTTTCTTAAACATTCTGCCTTTTGTACAACTTAGGGAAATCTTTTATAGGCATCATCCTACTCATTATTTTTTTTTACAATGTGAACTATTGTAATGCTGTTGATTTCCTGAATAAATAAATAAAATAAATAGCAGGTGCATTCAGCCTCTTATGTATATGTGCGTATATTTGGTATATAGGTGTAATAAGTACTTCGTACGTAAGTGTTCGTATTTAAGTTTATATTATCTTTTGCATTAAAATTATCAATATTTAGTATACATCTCTTTCCGCCACTCACCTTGCAGTTATCAGACCCCAAAGGTATTCTGGAAGAAAATGCCTCTAGGCATTACGTGCTAACTTTGCCTTTATTTTTTTAGTATTTGAGTGCAATAAATATATACAATACAATTTATCTTCACTAACTAAAACGAACAAAAAACTTTGCATTTAAGTATTTTATTGAGAATTGAAGTATTTTCGCCGTGAAAGAGTCATACAAATTGGTTACATATTCTATTGAATTGAACGAACATTTCTCTACTGCTCTTCCTATGTGTTGTGAACACGATGCATTGAAATTAAAATGACAGGAACACGTAGGTCCCTTCCCTCTCCCTACATGGTGGTAGGGTTAAACCCGCCCGGGTTAGTACCACCTAACTGAATGAAGGTCGGTCGAAGCGGCTATGAAATATAGTTCGTGTTTTCCTTCCAGTTAAGTGTAGCCAGCTGAAATTGAGGAAAGTGCTGATATGGCACCTACCTACATAATTCACCAAGGTGTTTAGGGTGTCATCACTGGTACCAGAAAACTGGTGCATTAGGTGATGGAGCTATCTGTGCAAGTTTTAATAAAAAAAAAAATGCAATGTATTCATGTTTTATATTATATTCCTGCGGGTTGAGGAGAGTAATTGGTGAGCGCACGCCTCTTACTTGAGAGGTCTTGGGTTCGATATCTGCATCCTACTTTTCTCCTCAGCAGAAGGCGGACTTATTGCCGAAGACAATCTCTTCCAGTCAACCTTTCTACGCTAAAACACATTCGTATTGTTAGTGTATAGGTTTCTTCACGGTGTTTCCTTCACCGGAGTGCATTGTAATTTTGCGCACTAATTTTAACCGAGATTTTAAAATCCGGAAAAATTAACCGCATTCCAGGTATGGAACCCACGACCTCTCGTGTAAGAGGCGTGCGGTTACCAACTGGGCTACCCCGAAACCCGACACTTATGTCTGGTAATGAGTTTATGGCAAAAGTAACATGAAAATAGAATAAAGATACAGTTGAATGTGCGGTCACTGAGAAACATATGTGGTGTCTTTGAAAGAAGTATGTGCGATAAAAATGAAATATATTTTTTTAATAGAAAGTATGCATAGAGTTATGCTTAGATAGATTTACTCTTGCTATTCATCCGGGAAAGAGTTGTGATGGTATGATTAATTGAAACGTATGTAATAAATAACATAGTCTGTCAGCCCAGCTAGATCATGTCACCTAGATTCATCATAAAAGGCTCATAGGAAAGCTAAAAATGTGAATGTATGAAAATGTATACAGTTACACCTAAGCTATGTAAATAGACCATCTAAGGGTTGGAAAATGCTGCACAATATGTATACAACATTACTTAGGCTATCGATCACACGCTTTTCTTTTTCTTTCTTTCCGCAGCCATTTAATTCACCCCACTGCTCGGTACAGGCCTCTCTCATTTACATGATATGAGAGAATTTGGTCATACACTTCCACGGTTACCAACCGGCTTGTAAGTGGGTTTCCTCGCGATGTTTTCCTCCACTGGAGTGTCAGCGGCCATTTAGTACAAATTCTAAAGTAATAAATATTGCGCTCCCAGTGAATATCGAACACGCACCTCCCGCTTGAGAGGCGTGCTCTTGCCCGCAAGCCAATCACACGCAATTTTTTGTAAATTAAGTCTCTTCTAAAATACTACTTATTTTGGGTTACGATTTCAAACAGCCATTTTTGAAAAGTTCCGGCTCTTCTCGCGGCGAATTAATCGGATTGTTACGACGTTTCGAAGCAGCGTTTCCTTAGAAAGCAGCTATAGCTATTATCAGTGCGTTCGCCGCTCTCGTAGCGAGCGGAGGTCTCCGTGACCATGAACTGGACCCTCTGTTCGAAATGTCGGAACAATCAGATAAATTCCCCGCGAGAAGAGCGGTTAGTTTTCAAAATGTTGTTCAACGACCGCGGTAGTTTGAAAAGTATTGTATCCAAAGGTGGCGTTCCTGCGCGCCTTAAAATAACCCGAACAAAATACGTACTCACGAAAACACTGCAGTGTTGTCAACAAATACTGTTTCTAAATCTTAATGTAAGATGTCCTATTCTAAATTCAATATTTAGAATAGGACAGCTTACATTATTGCTACGAGTACCTACGTACTTGTGAAATGATATGTTGACTTTTAAGATTCCATAGGTTTTTTTTTATTGAAACAGACACGAAAGGCTACATTACCTAATGCAGCATTTTTTCTAGTACCTTAATTTTCTTGCCTGCTCTTCCTCGGGGGCTTAATCAAACCAGACAAAATGTAATATTTTGAAAAATTCAAGTATATTGTAATACCACAAGAATGCTGAATAAAGACCTAAGACCTAAGTTTTTACTTATGGAAACTGACACGGAAGACTACATCACCAGTTCTTCTGGTACCAGTGATGTCAATCTAAACGCCTTGGTGAATTATGGAGGTAGGTGCAATATCAGCGCTTCCCTCAATTCCAGCCGGCTACACGGAACTGGACGGAAAACAAGAACTATGTTTCATAGCCGCTTAGACGAACCTTTATTCAGTGCGGTGGTAACAACCCGGGCGGGTTTAACCCTACCATCATATAAGGAGGGGGGAAGGGACCTACAGTTTAACGTGGAATCCGAACCGCGACCAGCGTCAACGGTCAAGCGGTCACCCATCCAAGACCTGACCGCGCTCGTACCACCACGTGGTTCCACAAAATTAAAAAGAAATCTCTTGAAATTTCGAGATAATCGACATTGAATCTGTTCTAAATTATGCATAAGAATTATGATCTTTTCGAGCAAATTTTTAATAATTTATAAAAAAATAAATGATATAAACTACTTTAATAATACCAATTTTTTTAGGTACGTATTTTATTTTTATTATAAAATATAGTTCACAATTACATGTCATAATTAAAACTAAATTCAATTTTTAAATAAAACTAAAGTAAAAAAACGAGAAGGTAGAAGTACCTTGGCACGGTACTTCTATCAAGTCATGCAGTAGGTGGGTTTTCGTGCCTTACATGCTGCTTGATATTTGTCCGAATACCTTGAAAATGTGGGTGGTCGGTGTTGTGCAGTAATTTACCGGAGTTCTTGCAGCACAACACCGATTGTTCTGCTTACTCCAATTGTCGGGATTCAGCGTGAGTGACATGTATGTATATACTTATTATATTTCACACTATTCACACATTTTTTTTGGTTCTCATATTTGTGTTTTATAACTCCAAGTTTATTATCGAATTCATGGCACTCATTAAATAGTTACTATTATTCACGTCACCGTTAACACAGATATCAGCCAGGCATGATATTTGCTTAATCACGTACGTTATCCGTACACGTGTTACGTCTTGTACCTAGTACCCGGCTCTGCCTTCACTTTTATTTATATTTTTTAATGTTTTTAGTAATATGAATAAATTTTAGTAACATTAAAATGTTTCTCACGGTAACAATGTTATTGATCTATGACTCTGTTACCATGACAAGTTTATCGTGATATGTAGGTATATATTTTAGATCTTCAATATCATTGATAGTACATTTACTACAAGAGAGGCAACATCCCGAAAAGGAAAGGTGTTACTTACGCCACACTTTCTAGATAAGGATCGACCACGAAGTGAATATACGAAACAGGAGGTCGCTAGTGTCGTCAATTTCATACTTTCTTCTTCTTCTATGTACAAATTTTTTATGAATGCAGAAAGTTTCGCATATTTGCCACGTATCACAACTTCCTACTGGCACTCTATCAACATAGGAAGATTGCTATAAAACGTGATGCAAGTGGTCGAAAGAAACACGCCCCAAAGGTTTACTGAATACTTACGCGGTCGAAGTATCGGGCAAAACGATGCAGCGTATGTCACTCTCCTGCGGCCTGCCCATAAACAAACACTATGCAAAACATCACGGCAATTCGTTTATGGGTTGCTACGTGAAAGAAAGACCAAGCAACCAACAAATAAACATGAAAATGTAGGGATATATTTTTTAAACGTATTAAAAGACCATAGGAATCACGAGTTAAGTACGATTATCTTTTTAGGATTTTTCACTCATGGAGTCAAGAGTTACTCGTGATTGGAGTACGTACTCCTACATGGGTTGTGATTTTTATTAGAACTATGTATTATTGGGTTTGCTGCGTAGCCTGGTCTGTGAGTACCGACTCTTAATCGAGAGGTCGTGAGTTCTCAACCTCGTATGAGCAAAGTTTATCGAATTTAAAATTTTAGGTTATATGTCGAATATGACTTTATTAATTGCATAGGGATTTCATATTCAATTTTGTTTAGTAAACACTTTACATATAAATATATAAATACGACTGATTACAAAACTACGCTCTTATATGTATTAAGCGCGGTCTGTTTTAATAGCTGAAATATCGCCGAATCATGCACGATTGACAGTATCATTATTTCCTTTATATATGGACCGTTTGGGAATGAAGGTATCAGTTTACTCAAAAATATTGTGTGTGCGGATAACTAATTACTAACTACTTAAATAACAATGGCACTAGCTATTATCGCACTGCCAACCCTTGTTTTGGGGTTGGCAATAGCATTTATAATATTTTACTTAAAAAATGCATACAGCTATTGGAAGAAACGCTCGGTGGTCGGTCCTGAACCGCATCTTCTATTCGGCAATCTAAAAAAAAGCGCTTTAGGAAAGATATATCCCGCTTCAGAAATGAAAGAAATATACGAGCAGTTCCCGAATGAGAAGTTCGTCGGTGTATACAACTTTACTGTGCCAGCGCTGCTCGTGAGAGATCTCGATATCATCAGACATGTTTTTATCAAAGATTTTGATCTTTTCCAAGATCGCGGTTTCGCGCTCGACGAAGAGGGCCTCGGTATGAACTTGTTCCACTCCGATGGCGATAAGTGGGCCATTCTTCGCAAGAAATTCTCTCCCCTCTTCACCTCCGGCAAACTAAAGAGCATGTTCCATCTGGTAACGGATCGTGCGGACGCCTTCATGAAGTACGTGGACAAAACAATAGACGACGGGAAGACCCCCGAGATAGCGGGACTTACCGGAAAATACACTCTCGAAGTGATAGGAGCCTGCGCTTTCGGAATAAACGTCAACAGTTTGAATGACGAGGAAAACCAATATGCGGTCATGAGCAACAAAATCTTGGAACCATCTTTGAAGAGGCTGTTGGATTTAATGATGCCCGGAATCTTCAGAAAATTAGGAATATCTTTCTTTCCAGTGGAATCCGTAAAATTCTTTGATGGTTTAGCGAAACACGTGGTGAAGGATCGTCAGGGAAAACCGAAAGTCCGTCAAGATTTCATGGACCTAATCGTAGAAATGAAAGAACAGGGAATAGTAAAAGGGGCAAAACTAAGCAAAGGGGAAGTACCCGACCTCGAAGTTACGGAGAGTCTTATAGCAGCACAAGCATTCGTATTTTTCGTCGGCGGCTACGAGACTTCGTCCACCACCATGGCGTTCACGCTGTATGAACTTGCTCGCAACCCGGAGGTGCAGGAACGACTTATTGAAGAAATTGATAGAGTACTGGCTGCGAACGAAGGGAAACTGGAGTACGATTCACTGAAAGAATACGTCTATTTGGCCAATGTTTTGTCTGAAACTCTTAGAAAATATCCGGTTGTCGACCCATTGAACCGCGTGGCCCTCACGGACTATAAGATACCCGATACCGATTTCACCATTCCGAAAGGAACGCCGATAATTTTACCCATATCTGGAATTCATTACGATTCGAAATACTGGCCTGAACCGGAGAAATTCGACCCAGACCGATTTACTCCTGAGAACTCAGCGAAACGACATCCGATGGCGTGGCAAGGTTTCGGAGATGGTCCAAGACATTGTATTGGTAAGTTTATAGAGTTTACAGATTATTTTACCTATATATGGATAAAAAGAAAATAACCCTATATGTTCCCTTATTTCAATAAGATTGAGGTAAAGTCTCGGTTCATGAGATGATAGCCATCCATTCTGGATGGGTGTCATAATGGTGGCACGTTTTTGGTACAAAACTATAAACAATATAATGTTTAACGTTGAAGATATTTGTCAAATATAGTTTGATGATGTTCCTGTTTCGTTTTCACAAATCAACATATGCACTAACGGAAACGTTTCATTGTCCACAGGCATGCGGTTCGCGAAAGTGCAGATGACTGTAGGGCTGGTGTCATTCCTCCGCAAGTACCGTGTTACCCCTTGCGCCCGCACAAGAGAGACCCCCCTGCTCAGTGCTGGCAGAATCACACCACAGATGGAAGGAGGAATGTACCTAAACATCGAGAGACGGTGAACAGGAGCCTGCAGCGCCTCTTACTGTATACGCCTACTCGTAGCGGATCACATCCTTACATTTCGCACATTTTCCATTTAATCTAGTGATTCATGGATCAATCAAAAGGTTTCCTCATTTGAGGGAAGCGCTGACATGGCATCTACCTACATAAGTCACCAAGGTGTTTAGGCTGACATCACTGGTACCAGGAAAACTGGTTCATTAGGTGATGTAGCCATCCGTGTCAGTTACAATAAAAAAAAAATCTTATCATCATACTTAATATCTTTAGAAAAACAATAATTTTAATTTTATTTAGTTAAGTATGTATTAAACCAGTGCAATAATATTGCGAAAAATCGAGAAATTATTATTAATAAAGTTTCTTCTAATTACGTCTACAAAATATCTCAAGCTAGGTTAAGAAAATTGGAGTGAATGTTACCAAGAATAATGTAAGTACACGCAGTTAAATTTAAATAAAATTACATGAGACTTTGAAGTTTCTTGAGTATGGAATAAAGTGTATGTACCTACTTAGAATGGGTATAAGGTGTGTATAAAATTAAATTTCTTAAGGTTGTGATATTTAATTAATATTTTTAACGTTGGAAAATGTAATACAATAATGTTGTTGTGTTAAGTTATTGAAATAAAGACTTTAATTTAATATTTGCACTTTCATATTCCCACCATATTGGTGGGAACTTCCAGACCAACTAAATAAGTTAAAACAATCCCAACAAAAATAGGTACCTACGTAAGAAAAAAGGTAAGAAATAAAATTGGAACTCTAAGAAAAATCGCTGCCAAAAAAATAACTTTAAATCGTATTAAATAATAACCTAAATGTGGAGGACGGGATAACGACGGAGATCCTCAAAGCTGGAGGACGGCCCATCCTGAAGGAACTACAGACATTATTCAATGCATACACACATAGCGTCACACCTGTTTCCCAGTGAGGTAGGCAGAGACAACGAAACTACATGTGCCACGATCCTGACACACCTCTGCCGCTTATTGTACTCTCATAATATTCTTCATACATGCTCGTCGGTTACGGGTACAGCTCACTTGTCCCTTTTTGAGCGCCTGATCGATCTGTTCTAGGTACTTGCGTCTAGGGCGACCCTTCCCGACTCTTCCACTCACATTTGCTCAGAAATGTTCATTCGTTAGTCTTCTATTATCAATTCTTCCAATGACCGAACCACCAAAGCATTCCTTTCCCAATCCTTGTCACTATATCTTCTTTCAGACCACAACGCTCTCGTACTTTAAAATTTCTCAATCTGTCTTTAATTCCGACTTCACATATACTCCTCAACGCGCGCATTTCCACAGCATTTATTCTATGCAGTTCTGGAAAATAGTGTCGTCACCGCTGCATGGCGCAGCAATGTCGTTGTTTTGTTCCTTAAGAAGGGGGTAAGGACGAAGTTAAAAAACTATCGACCTATCCCTGTTGTAAGCCATGACTACAAAATATTTTCGAGAGTGATCACGAGTCGACTAACGCAGAGGTTGGACCAATACCAACCACGGGCACAAGCTGGGTTCAGGAAGGGATTCAGAACCTTCGATCAAATCCTGACTGTGAGACAGGTGATCCAAAAGTGTGATGAGTACAACAAGGCGATATTCCTTGCCCTTGTCGACTACGAGAAGGCATTAGACTCAGTTGAAAAGTGGGCTGTCTAAAACTCCTTACATGCAGAGTCGACCACCGATACGTCGAGATACGAGATACGAGAGTCGAGGCGAAGATGACTGTGAGGCTTCATGATAACACCCCACTTGGAAAAGGAGTGAGACAAGGGGATGCGATCTTACCTAAGCTCTTTACAAATGCACTAGAAGGAGTGTTCGTTCGGTTTCGTCGTGTGTTTCGTTTCGCCAATGACATTGCCCTTCTTGGTCATTCCCGGAATCAGCTTCAGAAGATGCTCTGCGAACTGTGTGAGATCCAGTTTCAGCGAACATCGGTCTGAAAATTAACAGGGATAAAACCAAAGTCGTGTCGACAGAGGTTATGTGAAGGGGACAAATAATCATCGATTGCGAAACAATCAAACAAGTGGAGGAGTCGTTTACCTCGGCCAAATACATCGGCTAGATCGACAAGGCCTACACAAGGAGGTAGAAAGACGCATTCAACTGGGTTAGATTCTTTTCGGAAAACAGAAATTCGTCCTAAAGTCTGTACTGCAGCAAAATCTGAAGACATGTATTTTCGGCCAGTGCGTACTCCCGGTCATGCTCATGACGTACGGATGTGAAACGTAGGCTCTAACGGCCGACATAGCCCAAAAGCTTAGTGGCGAGTCATGGCTTGGGAATATCGCTACAAGACAAGGTGAGAAACGAAGAAATTCGCCGACGCACCAAAGTAGTAGATAATGTACACCGGATGGCAAAGTTGAAATGCCAGTTAGCTGGACACTTGAGCCGCAGGAATGACGGCCGTTGGAGCACGCGCGTCCTACACTGGCGACCTTGGACAGGTAAGCGTAGTGTGAGCAGACCACCGGCCAAGTGGGACGACGACATCCGGTACGTCGCGGGCAAACGATGGATTCGGGCTGCCGAGTGCCGCGAAGGTTGGAAACAAATTGATGCGGCGTATGTCCAGCAGTGGACGGTTATACGCTGATGATGATGACGGTAGTAGAGGCGACTGAGCGATAAGAACATTAAGTAAGTATGCATGCTGTGATAGCCGCCACTCACGTAATCATTGTCTTATCACCAGTTCGTACAAGCAGGTCATTATCAGTCCAGTGCGTCTACCGTGCTAACATCACACGAGTGAGTGAAGAGGTTTCAACCAATCGTAAGCGTTTATGCACTCGACACAGTCAGTCTAATTGGTTGAAATCGTAGCGTAGTCTCTCCACTCAGTCAAGTGATGTTAAGCCGGTAGACGCACTGTTGAAAAATTTACACGTGTATTACTGTTTCCGATAAACCTGAGATACGGGAATTGTGCATAAAACCTTCTCGTGATAATCTAGGCAAGGACGCAGGATAATAAAAAAATTGCCAGTTCCCTAATAATATATTAGGGAGCTGGCAATTTTTTTTTCTATTTCTAACGGTCAGAATGACAAAATGATTTAAATAAATTTAATTAATAGCAGAAGTCAGATTGGCTGAGCGGGCAAGAGCGCGCCTCTCAAGCGGGAGGCGCGGGTTCGATACCCACTGGGAGCACTATATTTATAACTTTAGAATTTGTGCTAAATGGCCGCTGACACTCCGGTGA
>WYDE02201643.1:0-10181 GCA_009867175.2 Adela reaumurella
ACCGCCCACTTATCGTATTGATGTAACTGTCGATTCCAAGTTCTATGAGAATAATAATCGTAAATCGAATACGATTCATTGACGATTATAAATTACCCCATCCCTACTGTGAGCTGTCACAATTATCATCCTAAATTTGACAAGGTATACATATTGAAGGCTTTGTTAAAAATGTAGAAATTTTTAACTATTGTGTTAGGTAGGTAAGTATAATTGAAGTATAATTGTAAATCGTCAACTTATAACTCGTAAAATGCTGCTGGATGCCCTCCACCTCCCAATTTTCTCCTAAATCCATAAAAAAACATTTTTAACTTATACTGATAGAGTGGGGTCACGTAACTGTAAACTTATCTATGATCTCTAATTCTGTAATGTTCTTACCGTATAAAACCGTGCGCCGTTAAAAAAGTGACAGAGTATTAGATTGGCCGAGCGGGCAAGAGCACGCCTCTCAAGCGAGAGGTGCGGGTTCGAGCCCCACTGGGAGCCCAATATTTATAACTTTAGAATTTGTGCTATAATGGCTGCTGACACTCCGGTGAAGGAAAACATAGTGAGGAGACCCACTTCCAAACGGCTGGTCACCGTGGAAGTGCATGATTAAATCTTCTCATATCTTGTACATGAGAGAGCCCTGTACCCAGCAGTGGGGCGAGTAAAATGGCTGCAAAAGAAAGAATAAAGAAGAATACATATTCCCCAACTGGTCCATAAACAGAAGAATTCCACAATATATATTCAGTCAAACATAAAATACTGAATATGAACGAAGTAAGTGGGTAGGTACTGCTTCTTCTTCTTTCTTTATTTTTGAGAATAACATTATCTTTGGCCTATCCGTAATCCGTACCAGCGCAGCGTTAGGACGGGCCATATAGAAAGATGCGTACAGGGCATAGATTCTGAACGCTCCGTGACGATGGGCGATGCGTTTTTATGTATGCAGTTACTTCGTCTAGCCAGCAAAAGTCCATACATAAAACGCATCGCTCATCGTCACGCCGCTTTCGAAATACAGGCCCTGTTCGCATGTCCGTCCGTCCGTCCGTTTATCCGAGCACTTCCCGTGGTCCGATGTCACACAAGTGTTGCATGCTGCCTCCCTAGGTGACCCTAAGCAAAACCAGGTGGCAACACATCCGATCCATCTGGGCGTTTGCCCACCTGGCTGGTGTTCCTCGCGATATAAGAAAATATAAACATCTCTCACCAACCATTTCATAAATTTTAAAGTCTATGTACTTCAAAAGTTTTCTTTATACCATCTTCAGTACTTGGTTTTGCCTGGAAAATACAGCCCACGGAATTTCTTTTTATGTGGAACGGGCCAAAGTTGCCCTATCTCTATTTTCTAAATCATCTTTATAAATCTCTACTTTACCACTTTTCTTGGCCCGTCCGTCCGTACGTAGGTAGTACGTAAAAGGTGGGCCATATAGAATGATTCGTGTACTTGGTATGTGCGTCCATTTGTCCGAGCACTTCCCGTCGTCCGATTCACCAACATTTTGCATTAAAACTGCCTGCGTGAGTGATATGTATGTATGTATGTACTGTCTGGGTGGTCTTATGCGCCGCCATGTGGCAGAGAATCCGATCCATTTGTGCATTTGCTCATGTGGCGGGTGTGCTTCGAGTCTGCACTACTCGATGTGAGAAAATTTTAATATCTATCAAACTACTAGCCCAATTTTCAAGTTTATCGTATAGTGGAATAGGTATTAAATTACTTCACGAGCTTTCTCTTGTTCCATCTTCAGTAACTGGTTTTGCCTGAAAATACAGCCCACGGAAAAATAAATTTTATGGGAAAGATAATTTACAGGTCGGGCAAAAGTTGCTGATTTACATCGTTACTTTTCCACTTATTTTTAATGAGGTTAACAAAACCAAGCTTGTGCCTAATTATCTGGCTAGATTCAATGTATTATGACCGCTCTTACACATAATTCAATAGGTACACCTTAACTTCCTAAACAGTAAAATGTCTGTATATCACAATTTACTTACTGAGATTTGCCGCCAACAT
Organism: Adela reaumurella; assembly: GCA_009867175.2. NCBI lineage: Eukaryota > Metazoa > Arthropoda > Insecta > Lepidoptera > Adelidae > Adela > Adela reaumurella. The sequence continues at coordinate 2,033 of WYDE02201643.1, forward strand.
AATTGGCAAATTCGTTCGAAATAAAACGCTTTTGTACCCACTTTTTCCATATTTACAAACACTAGTAATCATCACATCATTAACACACAAAATACCACTGTTATTATTCATTTAAATCAATGTTAATCAATACTTTAATACAAAGAAAACGGGTCCGAATTGTGACGTGAGTGATATAAGTAATAAATTCTTAATTTTATGCCGGTTACAGACGACCCGACTCGATCCAACAGAACATATCGTAACATGCGCAAGAGACGACCGCGATCCGTTGTTATTTATATTATGTAATACTTATCGATAATCAGATTATTATCATAATCTATAGTACTTACTCCGAAAGCTCTGCTGATGATGGCGTCACTTGGAGTAGGTAATAACTGCATTTGGAGCGCAGTCCGACTGTGCAATAGTGCGAAACGTGCTCTGTTCTATCTAGCCATCAAATGTGCGATATTTTGAACAATATAGTTTCCTATGTGTACGTACATACCAGTGGACTATTATGTTCGGACTAACATTTGACTCGGTAGAGTCTGTTCATTAAGTCAGTTTACATGGGAATTTTAGGGCAAAACGAAAAACTCATTCTGGCTACGCAATTACTTGCTGTCAAGGAGCAGGGCACCCCCGGCATACATATTCTTCCAAGTGGCATGCCCCTGTCTGCAAGTAATGGTGTTTCGAGAATGAGATCTTTAATTTCTCCTAAAATTGCCAAGACCGACTTATTGAACAGACTCTAACACTGTCAATGTCGCTCCATTCGCTGAACTGTTTGATATAATGCTTACATAATAATAGGTACCTACTAAGTACATTTAAAATTTGGAACCCCTTTTTGCCAGATTTACCCCAATACTTATCGTGAATTATTGAAAATGTCGGCTTTGCAGTAACAGTATGAGCAATTGAAGATCTACTGAACATCTAGCCGACTTGTGCCGTGCAGAAAGTGAGCATGTCGGTGAAAAAAATCGCTCTTCAAGAATCATCACTCCAATTGTACGATTTTTCTTAGGTACTTTAAAAATTTCAGCTTTATTTTGAAATTCCTTCTGATTTCTGCCCGGACTATTATATATTCGCTAGTCCCTTCTGACTGATACCATCCTCTACCCCCAATGGACACGGATGTATGTTCGTTGAAGCCATTACAAGTAAAATTCAACACATGTTTGCCATTATGTCGAATTAGTATTGTAGACGACAGTTAAACAGAGATGTTACTCGACGTTACAGAGTTCGAATAGTTGATTACAGAAGCGTACCACTGGAGTGAAAGAGCTACAGCACTCGTGCACAAAGAAGAAGTGAAGGGTTCATAGATGAGTGTAATTCTGGCAAAATCACCTGTTGGTGAGGGTCCAAGTCGTCTGGGTGAGTGGGCAGTGGCGGGTCTCCGCCGCGCCACGCGCTCGCTCTGCCGCCGCCGCCAGCTCCGCTTCTGACGTCCCTCCACCCGAACAAAACATAACGCAAGAGTCACAATCTACCCTTACAGCTTGTTTTCTGCTCTCTCTCCTCGATTCCTATCCTCTACCCCTTTCCGAGAAGCATACCTATAGTTAGTATGCAAAGATTTGTGACGGATCACCTTTAAAATAATTTTGTAAAGAATTCCTTACAGAAGTCAATAAATTAAAAAGGCGGTGGTTTCAAGACACGTGTAACTTTAACTTCAATACAAAAAAATAGCGATTCATCACACGCCGTAAACATTGTGAAAATTTTTTGTTCCTTCGTATAAATGAAATTGTTCGTATTGTATGTACAGGATAAGAACTGATTTCCTCAAGACGGCGCGTTAATTAAATTTTCAATAATTAATTACAAAAATTACAAGAACAATAATGAACATTCTTTAAATTCTAATTGTCGGTAGGTGGTTTAGCTGTAATATGAGATGATACATGTCAGCCTGTGTTATTCCGGTTGAGCTAACGTTTAGAATGAATACGTAAATCTTCATTTACTTAGTACATTCTAGCTCAATCGGTATATCACCGACTGAAACACATATACAGATACACATCTCATATTACAGCTAAATCACCTACCGAGAACGCGAATTGAAATATTTTTCATTATTCTTCTTTAAATTTTTGTTACTAATTATTTAAAGTTTTATTTACGCGCGTTCTCGAGAAGACAATCGAAAGACATCGGGTCTTAAGCCCTAAATTCGTTTTTCTCGAACCCGAACAACAGAGGATTTGGTTAAAATAATTTGTAATGATCGTGCATTTTATCGACTGCAAGATCCTTACTTAGCAGGTTGCTCTAAAAAATATGGCATGTTTCTTCTACGAGATAAATATGTAAGAGATTCAGAAAGCATCGGAATGCAGGCAAAGCAAGAGGGTATGATAGACTGTCTGTCGAAATGCTGAGGGGCGGTGGTTGGGTGGTTGCAGACCTGTTGCACCTGTGCCTCTACCGGCTTATTATCACTCGAGTGAGTGAAGAGGTTTCAACCAATCGTTAACGCACTCGACACGGAAAGTTGAAATCGTGGCGTTGTCTCTTCACTCGCTCGTGTGATATTAACACGGTAGAGGTGCTGTTCTTTAATATGTGCTGGCGACGTGTCCATGTACCAGGTGATGATGCAAAGCTGTGATCCTATGAAGGAAAAGGCTCTCAACAGGAATGTAAAAACAACCGATGCATAAGCCTTTTAAGCATTGTCGGCAAATTTTAAGCAAAATTACTGATTGAAAGGGTAGTAAATGTTACGGAATAGAAGATCTGGAAAGTACAAGCGGAATTTAGGAAGTGTATGGGATGCACGGAACAGGCATCTTCTCTAGGATGCATAGCCGAAAAAATTCTGGCGAAAAATCAGAAGATCTTTTGCGCGGTCGTAGATCAGGAAAAGGCCCCTGACAAAGTGATGAGGAATGAGTTGTGGCAGTGTTTGTTATGCTAGTATGGTGTGGACAGTCGCTTGGAGCAAGCACTGAAATCCTCTATGAGAATTCCAGGACTTGCGTAAAGAAAAATGGGGCATACATCGACTGGTTTGACATGGAGAGGGGTCAGACAGGGATGTGTGCATTACCGTGGCTGTTCAATCTATTCATAGACAGCTGTTTGGCTGATCTAAAATAATATGATTTTAGACTAAGAATGAGCGAGTTAGTTGTGAAATGTCTCTTGAACGCCGACGATCAAGTCATACTTGTATCGTCGAAGGACGAGTTGGAGGAAATGGTAAATATTAAGGTTGAAGCATTTAGAAGGAAAGAAATGAAAGTGAATGTAAATAAAATGAAATTAATGATACAGGAAAGAAATTAAGTTTGAACACAATGTAATGTTTGTACCCGATTGAACAAGTAAACCGGTTTTAATGAGAGGTGTTGACGTGATGACTGTTTTAGTACGGTTTGTAATGAGAGGCTGGAGCAAGCGAACGAATTCGTATATCTGGGAAACATGTTCATGGGGATGGAAAATGTGAAGGAGATTTGAAAAAGAGAATTAAAGCCGGTCATCAAATCAAGAGAATTGGGGGGGTGCACGCTATTGTGAGTAGCCAACGTAAAAGCATGTCTAATAGGGCACGTTTGGCTGTCCATAGTGGCTCTCCACAGTGCTGGTCCCTACTTTAATGCACGGGAGTGAAAGTGGGGTAAGTATGGCAGACGAAGCACGAAAGTAGGATAAATCCTGGGGAAATTGTGGATAATGTGTGGAGTCACAATGGAATATAAATTCATAAATTCTGAAGTGCCAGAAAGTTGTGTACCAAAAGAAGATATAGAAGACGGATTGAGAAAATAATATTTCGGTGGTTCAGTCATGTTGTAAAAACGGTTGATGGGAGATAAAGAAAGGAATTTATGGAGCGAATGTGAGTGAAGGAGTTGGGAATGGATTGCCCTAGATGCAAGTTTATAGACAAGGTTTCGCATGTGCTCGAAAAGGTCAAATGCGCAGTACCCATAACTGACAAACTTGTATGAAGAACATTATGATAGTGGAAGAGGCGGCAGAGGTGTATCAGGCTGGATAGTGGCACGTGGAGATTCTTTGTCTCTACCCCACTGGAACACAGGTGTAATGCTATGTACATATTCCTCTAAAAAAAATTGTTATATACTCAATTTAAATGGATGGAAAGCACTGAAAAGAGGTCTTAATCATCAGCTCCCTCACAATGCAAAAGTTACAACCCGACAATTGGTCGATTTCGACAGAGACAATAAAACTCGGTTGTATTTGAACAGCGACTATAAAAAAGTGAGCGTTTACTAAGCAGTAAAGCGATCAACCCTTCACCGTCGGCGTGATAAAAGCTGAACGAATTAGCTTCATCGGACGGCGTCCATCCGACCCGAACGAGAAGAAAAGAACCGAGGGTAACGAAGGACTTCAGAATAATTTAGCCTTTGGTGTGCAGTGAATCGGCTGAAGAGGCCCCATAGACTGCGCAGTAGAGCACGGCTAACGGTTCGCTGTAAAATCGACTCTACTCTGTACTGGTAAGGTATTTACTGAATCATGAAGCTTTATGAAAGAAAATTGCGGAGTGCCGTGAAGGCCCGCCTCGCAGCTCACGTGGCGCGCCAATTCTGATATTCAAATGAGTGCACTCGAGCTGCGATTTATAAGTTTACACGTTGCTTATGGCTTCGAAATAGCTGGGGGCTTTCATTAAAAGTAAACGTTGCCATAATTTTCTAATTTCTTTAGCTCATAGGTGGCGTGACTGAACGTAAAGGTCGGTGTGGATTCAATGGCTGTTGCGGCATGCTAATGTCATGTGGGGCGATGTTTATGAGTAAGGAGAGTTTTTGTGCGCATATTTAACATTGCTGAGTGCTTATGAAGTCGACGCTGAAATAATGGTGGTTTATTTTTGAAAGTTTAGTCGCGTTGGAAGTACACATTGTCACATTGACAATTTAGCACTGTCGCCGCCGTTGACTGCAAGCTGCATCTTCACGTTGTCTAATTTCTGTTCCAATGATATTGGTATGTATGGCACAAATATTATCCAAAGAATTTGTGATTAGTCCACACGTTGGAAGATCGTTCAGTTTACGTCTATTTAGACCAATGTTCGAACGATATTAAATAATTTTGGCGGACGTCGTTAAACCTCGCGTGATAATTGGATATCGAGCAGCAAAAAGCAACAAAATGATAAACTATAGATGCGCGTAACGAAATAGCGTGCAAGAGATCATCACTCCGGAAGCTGGTTGTAAACTAAAATGCGATCAACGTGTAGACGCGACGCGACTGCCATCAGTTGCCGACACTCTTCGATCTGTGTTGAAAAACTTTCACCAATCGGATCTCGTGTTAACGTGTGAGCCAACACTCCAATACATACCGAGTTCATCACGAACCCCCAATATTAATTATGCTATGCGTATTGGCCACAACCATTGGCACACATGTAAACCAACGTGAAGAGGAGCCAACAATTACGGCATCTCCACGCCCACATAACATATTTCGTAGTGTCAGAGACATAATTATTCGGTAGACGTACACTAGTGATGATAGCAGTACGTGTGGTGTTCACCTGTAGTGTTCGTGAGGAGGTAGACCGAGGCCGGAGTCCTCGGAAGGTGAGCGGTGCTCGAGGAGTAGCGGCGGCGCCTCCGCCCCCGTATCCTGTTCCAACAACCAACCCAACTCAGCCTACGCACCCCTAAAATTAGTAGACTTTCGACCGTCAGTTGAACTTCGTGAATGAATACCACTTTTTTAACATAAAAATTGAGATATTTATGGTTAAGGCCGTGGCGAACGCAGATATACTTATTTCTAGAAGGCGCGTGAATAAAACTTTAAATAATTAATAACACAAATTTAAGAAGTATAATGAAAATTCAGAAAAGCGAATTTATCAGTAAGTGATCTATTTATAATATGAGTTGTTTTTATGTCAGTCTGTGGCATTACGGTTGAGCTATAATTTAAAAAGACTAAGAAAATCGTAACATTTTGGAAATCATTGCTCAATCGGAGTAGCACAGACTAACATATAACATCTCATATTACAGATTGATCACCAACTGATAATTTATTGAATTTTCATTATAACTCTTGAAATTTGTGTTAATAATAATTTCTAGTTTTATTTACGCCCTTCTTGAGATGAGTACAATCTGCGTTGGTCACTCTCTTAAGATGGAGTATTATGTCAGCAAGGATATTGAAAAAAATTCCTAAAATTTGAAAAAGAACAACATAAATATATAAAAATATGTATGTTACAGTCGAGGATATGGCCGAGTGCACTGTTGTTTCAGAAACACGATTCAAGAAACTGTTCTCGATAGAATTAATTCAAAAACATAGCACTAAAAACCGATTAAATCTTGAATAACTCAGTAATTAGGCGAATTAAAAATATGATTCTTTTTTTTAAATACGTGTACACTTACTCCCTATAGGATAGCAGTTCAACTGTAGCCCCGAATTCTTTAGTCTTTTAATAAAGCCTTATGGACGGTTTTATGCGCCACGATACAATACCAGGAACGTATGAAGAGTCCCCGGAGTTCTTTGGTGGCACGCAAAATGTTTTTTTTTTGTATTTTATTCATAAACTAAATACTGCGGGGATAAAATTGAACTGCTATTTTATGAGGAGTAAGTTTACACATATTAAAAAAAAAGAATCATATTTATATTCCTCTTATTTACTGAGTTATTCACGATTTAAGTGATTTTTAGAGCTTCGTTTTTGAATTGATTCTATCGAGAAAAGTTTCTCAAATCGTGTTTCGGAAATAATAGTGCACTCGGTCATAATTCTGTACTGTAACATATGCGTTTTTTATGTTTAAATTTCTCTTTTTCTCATTATATCAATTTTTCTCATGATGCATGCTGACCTAATACCCCCTCTTAATGCACTTCACAAAAACTTATACACTATATTATAGATATGTAAAAACTTGAAATGTACAGTTATTTGACGTGATTGCCGCCAGCAGCCTGAATGGAAGAAATACTCTTTAGCTAAGACCTCTAAACATTCAGTTTTTATATAGCTGTAATTTGTTTTATTTTCTTAACGAATAACCATAACAAGGATATAAAGATTTTTTTTTAAATCTTTTGATTCAGTTAAATTTAAATGTATGTAATAAAATATATTTTTCAGGACAAAAGTCCGTTGCGCCCACCGGCACAATACGACGCAGTTTGTTTAGTCACAATGGAAAGACCGTTACGATAACACATGTAATTATAATAATGAACACTTCTAGATACGAGTAACACTGTGCTGTGACTTCTACCGACTACCTAATTTCAGACACTTTTCATTTTGTGATCTAGACCGTCCGTGATAGTCCTTAAACATTTATTTTTCCACTTTATTTCATATTTCATTTATTTTTATGTTGCAGTAATCCATCGTTCAGTAACCACAAGTACCTATTAGTAAGATCATGGAATTTCAGTCGAATTCTGAAATTTGTTCGAATTTCAACTGGTCTTAAAACTTAGTATATTACTTAGTATATGCAATTATTTGATATTGTATTTATTGAATGATTGAGTAGAACATACAAACACATTAAATAAAAAATACCTCGTAAAATCAACTTTAAACTATTTTTTTTACTTGTCGTATTATATGGTTACGGTAATTTGCGACTTTTCTACTCACTAGAATTTATTATTCAAGAATTTCATAGTTGGAATCGGTAACCTTTTGCGTAAGTAAAATTTCCACGAACGTAAGGAGTATGATCGTGATCTCGCAACACACTCACAGCTTACTCGCACCTTATGTTCTTCCAGAGAAAGAGACCAGACGATGCCAGATCGTTGTGTGTGGTACCCACAAAATATAACCTGATTATACAGGCAGGACTTAGGTAGAGAAGTCTTATGTCCGAGATATTATAATATCAATGAGCAAAAACAAAAACCACGTAAGAGAAGTAGTTAGAAATGGGTAAGAAAACACCAATTTCATTAATTTCAAGCAAAAAAATTTTTTTTTTCTATAGGAAATCAGAAATGTGTACCAGGTTCAATATGGACATTTTATTATAATAATAATAATTATTATTTTTTTATTGAAACTGACTCGGATTGGCTACATCACCTACAATCCGAGATGTGAGCCCATAACACCGGGTGAACTAGGTGCCATGTCAGTGCTTCC
>WYDE02201654.1:0-10180 GCA_009867175.2 Adela reaumurella
GGTTATGTGTTACCGATTTGTATATCAGTGTACTTTATGTATTTGAGTGCAAATAAATATATTTGATTTGATTTGATATTCCATTGTCTTTAAAGCTGCTTGCTCACGAGGTGTGACAATTTTTTTTATCCATACGTCGTGGTATTTAACCGGTTCGTCAACCATTTCCTCGTCTTCCTCTTGATCATCTTCGTTATAATATTTATTTTGCACGAGCAGCAAATTCACATGTTTTTCCTTTTTGTCTTTGGTGAGTGGACTGGTGAGACGGGCTATTTTCTTCACATTTCTTTTGCAGTATGTAGATATTGACTGAAATATTATTTTGCTTTTCAAATTTATGTACGTCCTTCGGCATTACGGAAAATTCAATGTTGTTAAAATTCAGTTCATTCTGAAACTTCATATACTTGGATGGACGGTATGCTTTTTTTTAGCTGGATGGAGAGCTGAAAGTATTGCCCACATAAAACATTTGTTATGTGTGTTTTGCATAATGCACGCCTTCTTGTTCTGTATTGGCATTGGCAATTCAACGTATGAGCTTCCACGCATGGGATTGTACTTGTTGATATGCACTGCTAAGTTGATGATGCTGTGCAGGGACATCTTTTAGAATTAAAAGAATACTTCAATAATGTTGTGAATTCGTTACTACACTGTAAAAACCCTTATTCTCGTTCCTGGATGTATTTTTGTACACTGTTGATCATGTAAGTACCTCGCAATTGTTTCAACAGACCTTAGTGGCGATGCTGACGTAAACTGTTCAGTCCAACACTATAAATACTGAAACACTCTGCTAAAGCTAAGCGTAAACTGGCGTGATCAAGGCGATCACGGCGATGGCGGTGGAAATCAAATAGGTTAAATGCAATTGTGTGTGTAAACGCACACTGGCGCGGTCGATCGCTGCACGCGTGCGGTCAGTGTTAAACAACTTGCGTTCCCCCACTATTGTTTTTTGAAATGACTATTGTTTTCAGCAATTTTTTTACCAATAACAAATTTGGCAAATGTATGCCTGCCCAATTATACACCAAACTGCCATTGCGATTGCAATCTTTGAAGCCTAATTTTCTCTCTTCCTGGAGCGTGCTTCAGCCAAGTCTTAATGAATCTCTCAATGTCCTTTTCTGTTTAGTTGGAAGTGTCCTTAACCGATTCAGCAAAAAAAAAAAAAAACAAAAAAACAATGAATACCTATCTATTTTTAAGCAGAAGGGTGACTTATGTATGTTATTTTTTATTTCCCAATTTTTTTCATGTTCTGTGTGTGATTAATTTATCTACAATACTACTATTAAACAATATCGTCCCACAACTAAGCAAGTAACTCTGAACTTCTGTTACAGGAATCAAGCTATAATGTACATACTATAATGCAACCCTGCATCTAAAATATTTTTAGAAATGGATAGAGCAGTGTTCCGCAAACTGTTTCTGGGGTGCCGCAAACTGTTTGCGGGGTGCCGCAAACCTACGCCATGGGTGCAGCAAAAGTGGACATTAAATCCAAAATAAGTATAAAAATAATAAGAAAACATTTACGCAAATAGTAGGAATCTACTAAAATTATATAAGCACTAAACAACAGCGTGTTAAACCTGTTATTGTTATTATAATTTGTAATAATATTGTAAAATGGTGACTAAAATGTGTTCTTTTATTCCTTTCGGATATATTGCTTGCATTATATATTTGCAGGCTTTGTTTATCACAGTTAAGATATTCCAACATGGCCATGTCTATGTCATGTCGAACATGACCACATCTGCTTGCTGTGAAGAAACACATACCATATTCCTGCGAAGATAGAACAAGATCGTCGCATTTCTACCCTGCTTGTGGTTCGTGGTACGAAGCGTTTAAGACCAGGTATTATTACCCAGAAAAAGAGAACAAACAATCCCAAAATTATGACCGTTAAATACTTTGTGCCATCAGGAAAAGAAACCCGTTTACGCAAAATTCTTTCAAAAACTTCTTTAAATGTCGCAAACGAGAATCACTAACATAGCTAAACAAATGCTAATTCTGGACGGGATCAAAGAGAGACGAGGGGAAGTCATAAGGAACATATTTTTGAAAACAGAAAAAAAAGTCATTGCATTCATTTCAAAATTTAAGGGCACAGAGTCACACTACAACCAAAAGAAGAGCAAGCGCATTTACCTCCCATGTAATTTATCTATAAACAAACTGTACAAAATGTACAATGTAACTGATGACCTGAAAGTTAAAAAAAAACTTTTATTTAACATAGGCTTTGGCACCTCAGCCAGTAACACCTGTAGTTATTATGTTAGATCAATAGAAGGTATAAAAATGAAAAGGACGTAAACAAACACAAACCCTACTATCATAACTTGGTGCACACAACTACAGATTAATGAAAAAACTGCCTCCTGAAAGCGAGACCTTCTGCTTCGATTTCCAGCAAATCCGCCTTTTGCCGAAGCTTACAATAGGAGAAGCCTATTACTCTCGTCAAATTTCATTTTACACGTTTTGCGTTACGCACATTAAGATGAAGTACCCGAAGTTCTATATTTGGAACGAAAAGCAATCTGGAAAAAAATTCGTAGAAGTTGCATTGGCCTTGATAGCGTTTCTTAACCAACATAAATTTAAGTATACTACAACGCGGCTCAGATTGTTCTGCGATGGCTGTGGTGGCCAAAACAAGAACACGCACGTGGGTCATGCCCTGGCCTGGCGGATGCGCTTTAAATCACCGTCGTCTTTAAACATGTTACGCTAATCTATCCGGAATGCGGGCATTCGTACAAGCCACCGCATAGAATATTCGGAGTCGTCGAAAAGAAATTAAAAGTTGCCGAAGAACTAATTACCCCACAAAAATATTTAAATATTTATAGCAAAAATGGTAAAGTGCATGTCTTGGGTCAAGACTGGAACATACTGGATATCAAACAACTCGGTACGGTGATGAATAAAATGGAAGGCTTAAGAGACGTCAGACGCATACACGAAGTAAATACTTTTCCGGATCCAAGAAACGAGTGTTATGAGAACCCGGATTAGTGAACCCGGAGAACATTGAAATTGAAAAACCATCTGTACCTATTGCGTTAGACTTAATTCCTTCAATGATCGATAGTACCTCGTCACTGCTGACCGGACTAAAGTTAAAATTATGAAACTCCTCTTTCACATATTTCTATAAAACTAAATTTTTTACCGACCACTTAATGAAATATTAACCACTTCTCACTTTATGTATCACATCTTTAAATGTTTGGTTGGTTTCAGCTTCAGTCGCTTGTGTTGGAACAATCACACGAAATCCTTCAGTATCATGTTCATCTTAATTTTCTGAACAATCAGTGTCCTCGCTGTTTATCTCGTTTATATTTTGTGGCTGAGCTTCTTTTGTAAAGTACTTCTAATACTGTCAATTGAATGGCATGTGCAAAGCATAGTTGGTGTTGGACATCTACAATTTTTCCTATTTTTTTACTGTTTACACTTGCCCCATCCATGACAACGCAGACGATATCTCCTTCCAGTGATAAGTCGTAATTACTTAGAGTTTCTTTCAGTTTCTCGGCTAGACGATTTGCTGGTATACTCCCCTCGAGCTTACACAAACCTAAATTTCTAAATCCGTCCTTTAGTTCTTTGGTGTGTACATTTATATTTAAATATCGACAGTTTTTTTATGATGCCCACTCATCAAAGTCACGGAGAAACGCACATTTTCCTCTTTTATTTTGTTTATTTCCTTTTTTACGTTCTCCTTTATTACATCCGCGTACTTACTTAGATATAATAGTTGATATTGTGGTTGTAGACTTCGGTAAAGTGTGTCCCTCACTTTTAACCTCCCTTTTTTTTTATTGAAACTGACACGGATGTAATAACACTATATATTAACACTGATAACTCTGTAAAGTCCTCATCTTTGTAATCTCTTTTAACAAATAGTTTGCTGGAGCCTCGCCTGAATTCGACATCTTTAAAATTGGAAATATTATACTTTACTGGAAATCTTACTTTCATTTCATTGTCGAACAGAATGAAGTCGTCGTGGATTAGTTTAATAGTATGCATTTTACGCCGTGTATTTGAAATCAGTAACACATGATCATCGAAATCATGCAACTTAAAATTTTTATATTGGAAGTAACGCTACAGTCGATGCACCAGATGAATTAACTTCCAACTACAAAGAAAAATAACTGTTCAACATGTTGTCCGAAGCGGGACTCGAACCGGCGTCCTTGAGTAAAGCTCTCAATGCTCTAACCAATTTCCTGTAGTCCGGATAGCTCAGTTGGTGAGAGCGTCGAGGGCTATACTCAAGGACGCGGGTTTGAGTCCCGCTTCGGACAACACGTTGACAGTTATTTTCCTTTATATTTTTTAAAGTTAATTTATCCAGGCCTGGGACACTCCGCATTTTACCTACGAAGCTACAAGTACATCGGCGGCCCCGTCGACGGGGCCGATTCAGTACATTGTCAGCCGATAGATAGAGATAAAGTTACGCGATAGAAAGAGAGGCACAGGTAGGTATATTTTCAATGTTCTCGCGCCGCGCTGTGCAGGATAAATTGCACTTTATTGCATTGCCGCTAGAGTCATTATTTACGTTAATGGTTTTGCGGAGTGTCCCATCTGGACTTGTACTATTATTATAATCTGTGCCATTGGCAGGAAGTAATGATGTTGCCTAAATATGAATTTTAATTTCTCCTAAATTTACCCATGTAAACTGACTTATTGAACAGACTACCTTACGGAACGACAATACAATTCAATACAACACAATTGACAACAAGACAATACAATTTTGCGATAAGTGTACTTGAAACAAATTTAAGATTAACACAAAACGAAAGCATTCGAAGCACTGTGTTATTTTGCATTAGCGGTTACATTTGGATCATTATTGTGCACGCAAAAAATACTAATATGAACATATAATCGTGACGATGGATGAAGATATGTTATAGGCTATAAGTGTATATAGATGTGGTACCCTTATTAGCTCAGTGGGGCTATAAAAAGTTGTGCGTGTTACGTATTACGTTTAGTGTAAGGTCGTATTGTATGGAAGCGCAGTAGTTCGCAACGTGCCCGTCGGTGGCGCTCCTCCGTTTTCCATATAAAATCCTCGCTTTACACGCTTACGCTAACGCCTACGCTACACTCACAACTTGTTATAGCCGCACAAGTAAATAAGATGTTTCTAACTTTTCAGTCATTTTTATGCACGGCAACATTTTTGAGTCTCCTTAGATCGCACCATGATATAGCCTAAGACGATTTTTGGGGAGATTCATCAAGAAAGATAATGCAGTGATTTTTAAGTTTACTGCATACAAAGCGACAAATTGACATTGTATACATCTCAAATGTGATTTTAAATTACTTCGGTTAGCATTCATGATACAAGCATCTTATTAATGGTTGATTTTTCGTATATTCCCGTGACATTTTTACACAAACTATAACTCATTATTGAGAAAGCTCCCATGTTCAGTAGCAGTCAACGAGGAACTGTCAATTTGACATGTTCCATCCATGTACACCGATAGACAATAAAACACCCGTAGTATCCGCATTGTCTGGCCTTAATGTGTTTGGCTGCAATCTCGTCGGCAACGGATTCCATAAAGTAGACCACGGACAAGACGCATTCAAGTTGACAGTTCTCATAGACAATTTAAATTTCAATGTTAAACTAAATCGTACGAGCATTTTCCCGAGCTTAGTACGTGAATAACTTGGACATATTTATGTATTTTTTTTGGTTAGGCGGTATAGCTAATACACTTACTTTAGTCAACGTTTCGTCCACCACACGGTGGACATCCTCAGGACAGGCACCCGCGACGTGACCGGCCTGGAGCGACACCCGAACGTGGCGAAAGTCAGATGTCAACTGCCGGCCGTCGCTGGCGAAGATTATAGCTGTAAGTAGAACCTAGAGAAGAACCTGCAGAACCCCCGAACTACTACCCGCAGAAGAACCTACCCACAGCTACAATCTTCGCTAGTGACGGCAGGCAGTTGAAATCCTGTCTTTCGCCACGTTCGGGTGTCGCTCCAGGTCGGTCGCGTCGCGGGTGCCTGTCCTGAGGATGTCCACAGCGTGGTGGACGAAACGTCGACTAAAGTAAGTCTATTAGCTATACCGCCTAACCGAAAAATACATAAATATATCGAATTGCGGTAAGTCTTAACAAATGTATTAACTTGGACAGATGCCATTTATAATTTGTAAATATGAATCACAAATAGGAACAACATCACAGGATGAGCCAACGCAGGCGACTGAGCCATCACCGCCGTATTGTAACACCGACTCACCATGAGGTTGTCATCGGGACTAATGCTGTCGTAAGCCGGAGGCAAATTGTTCATCTCTTCCTATGAACAAAAATGTGTTTTTTATAATCTGTTTATCGCGCGAAAGCCTGTGCACATTTTTACTGTTAAGTGTGCGTGCACAAGGTTGCTAAAGCTTATACATATAAATAAACTTGGAACAAAATAATTCTTTATATAGCATATACGTAATAATCAGTAAGCGACTTGCATGCTTAGCAAGGAAAAATCAACAAAAATTTCCATTGGAAATCTCAAGTAGTAAGTTTCTAGTGTCGTCTATGTTAGTATGATCTTAACGGTGACAACATATGGTTGAAAATCAACCTATGTAAACTACTTCGAACTCTGAGTGAGCATTAAAAACAATTGGATGAATACGGTGACATTTTTAAGGGAACTCGTCACGGTCCGACGACGTCACGCCACTGCGAAGTTGTTATTGCACTGGTAGCTACAGCTAAAGGTCCCGGGTTCGAGTCCCGGCTCGGACGTGTTCACTTTAATTTGTAGTTCTGATTCCTCCAATATTTCTGGTAAATAATCTTTATAGCATAGTTTAACAATAATACCCATAGGTATGTAAGAGGCAATAGGTACCTGCGATCCAAATTTTTTTTTATTACTGTAATTTTATACTTAAATGCTTTAATTTTTCCAATAATTTTAAAGAACACCAATTTACTTATTGAACAATAATATTTATAACTTTATTAATTGGAATTTATCATGAATGGAATTAGATTCAACGATTGCAGAATGACCTTAGCTACCCGCATTAGTTTTCAGATACCCTAATGTTGGGGTTTGCAAGAGTTAATGAGTATCTTGCACAGCGTGACGATGCTAGCTTACTTAGTCATACACAAGAAATGTATAATTACCCGTAGGAAGCTATTATTGAAGTCCTTGGACTCTACACCCGGGGGGATGTTGTAGGACATGGGAGGCACATTGCTGCCCCCCGGCGCCCCCGGCCCCGGCAAGTAGAATCCCCCGGCACTACCGCCAGACGGCTTCTACAACAAACATATCTACTTATTAACAGTGAGTTTGACTTCAATAAATGGAAATACCGCCCGGTACGTCATGGGCTTCTTAAGGAACTACGAAAAACTTTCAAACAAATGCTTGGTACAGGGCGCCAAACGTCGGCTACAAGAACTCCCATGGATACATCGTTAAACCCACTGTTAATCCATAACCATTGAAAAGGTACGGGGTATCTCAAAACGGTTTAACTATTTTGACAGTAAACGATACAAAACGAATACGAAACAAAACGCGGGGCAGGGGTGAAGCGAGAACTAGCGCGTTATTT
The DNA here is from genome assembly GCA_009867175.2 of Adela reaumurella. NCBI lineage: Eukaryota > Metazoa > Arthropoda > Insecta > Lepidoptera > Adelidae > Adela > Adela reaumurella. The sequence goes on from WYDE02201654.1 coordinate 7,682, forward strand.
ACATTTTTAGTTGCTACCGTGACATGGGTCTGCGAATTAGTGCGAATTTTGCGTACGCAGCATTCGAAAATAATCGATTACTCATTCACTTCGATGCTTATTCTAACTACATTATGAATTGTGCAATATTATAGAACAATTATTATTAGTTTCAGATTTAACGCTACTGGAATCACAACTAGAGAACACCAACTTGGCAATCATGGTTGCGTTGCTTGGAGATTCTACAATGTTGCGCAATCCATAATGTAGTTACCGCTCTAGCTCACCTCTCCCCTGCCCCGTGCGTTATTTGCATTAACTCTAGAAATGTTGAGCCGTGTTGAGACACCCTGCGCGTATAATTAATAAATATATTATGTTTCTTTCATTCAGGGGGGCAATTGATTTTATATTAATGTTAAATTAATTAACTTTTGGCCACTGAATTTATGGTGAAACATTTCAAAGTGAGAAGACGAAAAATGACTTATGAGGGCGCTTCGTGGCGGCCTCAACTCGGCAAAAAATATGGCTATTTCATCTAAAACTTATATTAAATAAAAGAGAGAGAGAGAGAACAGGATTTGCCCCCTAGTTAATTGTGACAATCCTGAGAAGTTATTCAGGAAATTCTAATTTATTTGAAATGTAGATGAAATATTCTAAGTATAGATCGACTAACAAGTGACGATACGCGACCGAATGGTGCTGTTGCCAATTTTATACATTCGATCGAAAGTTCACACCCCTGCTCTATGAACGCAGAAAGTTGCGCATATTTGTCACGTATCATAACTGCCTGGCGCCACTATATCTACGGTATTACATTTCTCAAATTTTTTACTAGTGCAGAGATATTTGCATCACATGTTACTTGAAATGTGCGAACTTTAGAGCCTCATAATTCTAACAGTAAACACATTTTCAACTTTATAATTCTATATGTCCATAGTAATTGGTCTGGTAAAGCCAAATTGATTTAGACTTTGGATACATTCCAAAAAATGAGGGTATGAGAAACTAAGGCTTTTTGTATGGAGTACGAGTGACGAAGCATCCTCTTAAGATGAGTTTTCCATTTCCATTTAGATGCGAATCGTGTCAATATGTTTGCCAATTAGTTTGATGGTGATAATGATGCCTCAGAGCTTGTGCAGTTTTTGACACGGACTTTTGTTACACTGCAAGAGAAAGTAAAAGGGAATTGTTTCGCGCAAACACAATCTCTGCCTACTATAGTCTACTAAAACAGAACAGGTTTCATAGACTTAGGCTGTACCCTCCCGTACCAGGTTCAATAAAAAAAATGGTAATCAGTCAAGTGTTCAGTGCAAAAGTGGTCTTCAGTATATAAGAGAGAGAGCGCATACACCAACCGTAGGATAGCTGAATGGCTGTATGTGTGAAGGCGGCGGCGGCATCATGGGAGGCAGCTGCGGAAAGCCGATGAAGCCCGGTGGCTGCGGCGGTCCGTTCATGTCAATCAGCAGCGCGTCCTGACCTGCACACAAATTCATCTGTGTGTACGGGCAGCTTAGCAGTACTCTCCGACATAAAATTCTTAAAAAATCTTTATTTCCAAGTAAGGCACCAAAAGACATGGCGTAAACGGCATCCTATAGGGGTGAGCCCGAGCATGACGTAAATTACTTTGAATGCCGTACAGCGTCGGCGTAATCAGCAATTACAATGTAAAGTTAAGTGTAGTTCCTAGAGACATGGTGAAAACGGCACCCGGTAGAGGATGAACCGGTTCATGTCGAAAATTAATTTGAGTGATGGCGTTGCCACACGGCATAAAAAACAACCCCTCCTACATTGATGAAATTTGATTTGGTTATATCTCAGAAACCACTGTTCCTAGTTCCATATAAAAAAAAGACCCATCGTGTTGGTACTCAAAATAAAAGTCTCGTGGAGATCTACCAACCTGTCGTGACATTAGGCATATTTAAGAATTTTTCGGTAAAGCAAGCGGTCTAATGAAAATACTTCCTTGTCGACGTTCGTCCACCACGTAGTTGACATCATCGGGCGAGCAAAGTCTGTCATCTCTACATCGCTTAAATTAAAAATTTTTAAATATTTTATAGCCACGTTGTCACTGTGACCTAGATAAATCTATTGTGAACTGTCATAAACTGTCTTAAGTAAGGACAGCCATGTCTTAAATTGTAAATTTTGATAAAAACAATAAAGCGTCGCTCCATGCGAACGAGTACGACATCACTGAACGAAACTGATGTCTGCCGCTCAGCGTGACTCTGTAGCAGTGTTGTTGATTCATGGGAAATTCCCAATTTATGAAGGTATATCAAGTAATAGTTGGGAAAAAAATCGGAAAACATCTTGGATACGCAAAAATGTACTTACTGCTACGACTGGCTCATTTAAAAATAGAGGTGTCAGTTTAACGCTACTTACTGGGTCAGAAAATTTAATGATTTCACCCCCGCGCCTCTGTCCTCCGAAATGCTCACATTCAAGAATTATAAAAGCGACATCTACATCTTACAG
>WYDE02201665.1:0-10180 GCA_009867175.2 Adela reaumurella
ATACATACATACATACATACATACTTACATACATACATACATACACTCGAAAAACATTACCCTCCTTCGGCAGTCGGGTAAAAAGCGCTAAAATGGAAGCGCGGCGCGCGTGGTGGAGGCGCGAATATTTCTTTACGAAGATATATACCAAATAATATATATGTATAACAAATAATAATATGACAAATAAAGCAATTGAGAATATATAGAAGCAAACTTTGTAATTTTATAGAATAACCCGAAGATCGTATCAAAAATAGCCTATTTTACCTTATATATCACAAAACCTTGGTGGTAAGTGAGTGAACAATTATTATCTACTGTTGTGCTGACATATTGAAGTAGAGCTTCTTTTACATTTACAGCACAACATCGACAATCATAGCATAGTATTTGGACAAGATACAAGAGCAATCAGTAGGATAGGCACGAACAGGCGTATTTATTTAGCTATGTGCCGAATGGGGCATGGATAAAGGCGGGATGTTCTGAGGGGTGGCGACTGCCTTCACTAAATTCTGTATTGTTTATTCATCATTCACACTATGATTCCACGATCACAGTGAAGAAGAACTGGCAAGAAATTCCTTTGGTAATTCTTCAACATCAACTCTTAATCTTCTGTAAACACATCACAGGGATGTTGCTGATATGGCACCGTGATCAGGATCACCGGACCCTAACATTATAGGCTTACTTCGTACTCTCTCTTGTAGCCTCCAATGTATGTTTCTATAAAACAAAACAACAACATAAAGTCTGCCTCTGCCTACAGCATTTTCTCTCTACTCTCGAAACTGCATAATACGTGGCAAATGTCACAAGTTTTTCCTATACATATATATATATATATATATATATCCCGCCCCTGTCCCCCCTTTCCATCGCACCTAACCCCCGACACGGTCGCCACTGAGTAAAAATGACAGAAAAAATGAAGGAATAACATTTTGACCTGGTCCGGGATTTGATCATGGGATGGGACCTTTCCTACCCTAAGCGAAAATCATACTCCTATACCTACGGGCCAGCTGATGAACTGATCGAATTAACCGTTACGTGCATGCGATGCTAGCGGAGAGGAAACAAAAGGAGCGAGCATTACAGAGTCAGTCAATGTGAGCGTAAATCTTATTTATAGTGATGCTTGAAGCGAACGAGTCTCCTCGAACAGTTCCCATTTTATAGAATAACGAAGAATTTTTGCCCTTGAGAAAATACTTGGGAAAGTACACACTTATACACGTAATAGTATTACGTGTATAATATATTATTATGGTGTTAAGCTTTCGGTTAGAATCTTTGAATGGGGTGATTCTGTATCTCTGAACTAAACAGCTGTTGATAAAAGAAATCTTTTGGGGGTAATTTGTTTTCATTTCTCCGTACATTTTGAGAGTAGGTATTTAAAAATTTTGTATGAAGAAAAAAAATCTCAATTCCAAAAGTGGTAGAACAAAAGTGTTCAGTTTTGTGCAGAATCACCCTCTTCGGGTAGTAGTAACTATTTACTTAAAACCGTGTAGTTCATAGATAGGTACCGCTTATGGACTGCCTTGGCTAGTTTTTGATGGCCCAGGGCGTCACAAAAGTAAAGACGGCCCTGGGCATGAAGGCAGTGACCTGCCCGAGTGATAAGCCCGTACGTGATTGATTACACACTACCCTATACTACCTATACTCGTATTAGCTGTACCTATATATCAATCAACATTGTGGCTGCACCGTTGAAGATCTCGCCGGACCGTTACACGTCATTCCGCAAAGGCTTGTCTCTAAAAGGAGCTGACAGCATTGTGGCTAGGCCTCGGGCTAGGCATAGACATCGCACCAGGTTTGCACTGGTCGTGCTGGACTGCTATCTCCGCTGGAATGTGGAGTAGACATCATATATGGAGGTTCTAACTTCATTTTTGAAGCCCGATTTTATGAAGAAAACCAATCGTTCTCATATGAGGAACGTCTGTTAATCTTCTTCAAACAAACTTGTCTTTCGGGATTTATTAAAATAAAAAAAATAATTAAAAAACTATTTCATAAATACAGCTTAAGTGAATTTTTTTTAAATAATATTTTTGTTTGAAATAGAATTAAAAAAAATCACTTTTTTCTATGATTTTGCTTTATTAGTTTATTTAGGTTTATATTAGGTATTGCCATTGATTTTTTTTAAATTAAATTGTATTTTGTATATAGTCGGTGTAAAGAGTGTCAAATTGGACGAGCGGGCAAGAGCACGCCTCTCAAGCGGGAGGTGCGGGTTCGATCCCCACTGGGAGCACAATATTTATTACTTTAGAATTTGTGCCAAAATGGCTGTGACACTCCGGTAAAGAAAAAAACCGTGAGGAAACCCACTTCCAAGCCGGTTGGTCACCGTGGAAGTGTTTGACTAAAATCCTTTCATGTCATGTAAATGAGAGAGGCCTGTACCCAGCAAAAGGAGTGTCGATGATGTGTATAACTTTCTAATTTATGATTACTAATGTATGTTTAAGTTTGCTTTGTCAATATTATGATGCAAAGTCAAAATATTCAAGAATATCTTATCTTATTATATTTTCGCAACCCCTAACCGTTGTCCGATTTTTATAACATTTTTGTTGTTATTATAAGGTCAGTCTGGCTAGTTACCTGACATTTATTTGTTTTGATATTCATAAGTAATCATATGTATAATATTGTCAAGTAAAGCATATTGAAATTATATAAAAAAATATTAATTTTTTACATGAAAAACTAATTTGTATGTATCTCGGATGCCTTATACTTTATCTAAACAAAAATATGACAATATGAATATATAATATGAACGTAGACATACACTGATGTCCTTATTCCAACAAAAAATATTATTGGATAGTTAAGGACTTGGAAAGTATACATGTCTAAAAACGATTTTGCAACCTCTGTCTCCTCTTGCTTTGCGGGTTGGAGTAGGATGCATCGCAGTCACTCTGCTGAAAATTTTAGCGCAAGAGAAAATCCCGCTTTCATTTTAAAAATTCTAAAACTACGGATTCAACCAACAAACAATAAAAAGATACAGATTTGGATATATGTTCAACAAATGAAATAATTATTCGTTACTTAAAATAAGTTTTTTAACAAAATTCAGATGCATATTCCGATTTATTTGTATTGAGCGAAGTTAATTTGATCGCCTTTTCAAAAAGTTAAGAACATGCAATGATATATGAGGTAAGGTTTTAATTTAAATTTAATTCAATTTCTTATTTTAATTATATCTGTGACAACAAAATGATCAGTACGTAAATATGATAAGTAAGAATACCGTTAAAAAAAATTTGAATGGGATGAACACACGTAGGGTGAGTAATATTATTGGAAAATCTCTTACAAAATTTTCAATATAGATAGACTATGAAATGAATATTATTGAACGTGCCCTTAAGTGCACCCTTACGCGGAAATTGAAACAATAAACATGAAATAATATATTTTCGAATTAATGTAAGTAATTACTAAAGTGATAGCAATTTAAACTTTGATACGTACTCATATTATCTCAATAAAAAAAACGTGAAACGCATTATCAACTGCGTACAGAACTTCGTCTTCCGGAGTAAATGATTGAACTTAATGTAGATAACTGCAAACATTGGCATTTGACATTGTAACTATTTGATAAAACCGGCCGTCACCGGAATAGGTAGATACAGTAAGGAAAATACCTAAACGGTAAAGCAAATCCCCGTATCTTGTCACGTCACGATTCACGGTGTGAAGTAAATAGGCGATTCTCTGCATCAAACTGAAAAACTTTTGTTTTACGACTTTTGCAATTGAGCAAAAAATATTTTTTTTCTGCACAAATTATTTAAATAGGTACGTATTCACAAAATCTATGGAAAAAAATTTGGGTCCAAATGTATTTTCTTCTTATGGAAAGCTGTTATGCATTAATACAGAATGATCCCCATAAGCCAGTTTAAAATCGTCTAACATATACCAAACCTACATTTTGTAGGTAGTTATAAAGAATTTCATTGAAGGATTTGACACAAAATATTTCTAATCATCTTAATTAAAAAAAATCATTTCATAAAAATTAATGCACGCATATGTGCTGGAAATAAAATTTTCTTCAATATAAATCACTCGTTTCATTATACAGTAACATGTAAAATGTCTCCTATATTCTCTTAATACACCTAAACATAAAGTTAATATCTAAATCTAGGTTATAAGCTTAAATTAGACCATAAAACCACTCGCTCATGCAAATTAGATAAATTTACCCAAATTGGGTAGCGATAGTGGTTATACGCTGCAGAGATCTACTATCGCCTGCCAAGGACGGACAATTTTAGACCTCGAAGAAATAGGTCAGACGAGGCGATAGCGCAGATCAAGGGTTAAACGTTAGGCGTAATAATTCGAATAATAATATTATTGAGTTTAATTATAATTATTCAAATATTGAGTTGTTTGTTGATAAGATGGCTTTGATGTTTGGCTTTAAGTGACGCACATGTCTGAGTTAATTTTCGCGGAAAAAGCGAGTTGCATCAGAATTTACGAGTACTTATATGTATTGTATATAATGTTTGGTCGATTTTTTCATCCGCGCGAAATTTGAAGAATTTCTGCAGAAACTTTACGTATATAATCTTTTTTATGGTTTAACATAAAGTTTGTATGGGAAATTTTAACACAAATATTGTTTTATATTTTGCAGTAGATTTCAACCAATAGACTGTAATATGAATTACACTTCCAAAGAGGAACCTTTACCGTTCCTAAGCGCCTTAAGAGGCCTGCAGAAGAAAAATATAAATTTTGCAACAAAATAAAAAGCGTTTCAATGCGCTTTTTTGTATGTAACTCCTGCTTATAAGTAAGAAGAAAAAGCATGGTATTTATTTATTAATTAATATAAACAACTAGAATGGGTGGCTGTTAATCAACATTCTTGTGTAAGTAGTAAAATTACCTATATACATTGTTATAAACGTTAAGCACGTAGACATCCATCTAAATTCCATAGACTAAAGTTTTTGCAAAGCAACCTTTCTGTCAAAAAAATATTAGAAAATTTGAATCTATTAAAATAATATTTCTGACCTACTATAGTAGATACCTTATTAATATTATGTATTATGGAAACAATTTCACCTGAAGACGGCAAAAAGTCGAAATATGGTGAGCGTAACGTGAAAAATGTGTTTACTTGTGTAAATTCGCATGTAGACAATAGAAAACATTTTAAAATATCTATATCTATACGTATAATAAAGCGGAAGAAAAAGCGAGTCTGTTCATTAATTACATTTTAATTTAAATGTATTTTTAGGACTGCCTGTAGTATATAAAATACAATTTGTAGAATTTCTGTCTGCATGTTCATCTATTTTCTCATCACGTAAAAACTACTGAACCTATTTCGATCATGTTTTCTGTTTTACGTAGTCAGAGGGCCGAGAATTAAAATAGGGTACGTAGCATCACGATAGGACATGAGGAGCCTAACTAAGTAGTTAAAGAAAATTTGCAACGTCCTAGCAAAATGGGTTTCTCGGAAATAACACTAACGATTTCGATGAAAATTCGGATTTCGGGGCTTTTCGGGTCTAGAAATCGATTTATTAGGAAAATTTATTTGCAGGAGTTTATTGATGGGTATCTGAAATGTCATGAACAACTGCCGGAACAGAAATAAAGTGTGTTCATGAATGCATTATCATGAACACACTTTATTTCTCTTTCACACACGCCACAACCGGGCGAGAGAGATGAGAAACTAAAAAGAGTGGCAGAAATTATAAGTACTCTGACAATCGAAGGATACAATATATTCCGACATAGATCTTATTGGGCGTGGAATTTCGACTGAACTATACGGTCGCCATGCAAAACGAATACTAAACGAAACGTTATTTAAGCGATGACGTGATAGTGTCGCCCCCAGCCACGCTCAAAATTATCTATGTCGGACTATATGACATATTTTCTTCGTCTATTTATAGTTCTCGCTTTTTGGGTGCCCTTCGATCCAAGCGAAGCTCGGTCAGCCAGGTTTTGAGTAAAATTGCAGTACAGTTATTTTAGTTTTTCGTGCTACCTATAACTTCCGTTGTGGTCAATTTTGGTGTGTTCTGCTGAATTAAAACAATTTCAAAATTTACGCGGGAAGTAAATTCGTGATTTCATTAGCAATGGACCCTATGCGCCAATAGACGGCCCCGCTGATACAACACATTAAATTAAAGCTCATTCGCCATACACACAGTACAGATTACAGTACAGATCGACTGAGGTGGCAAGACAGGGGAGCGCCTCCTGTCAAAAAGCTGCTACAGGCTGTCTGTTTTCTGTTTATAACCACAGAATATCAAGACAATAATTGAAATGTGTACATGTAGGTACAAAAATGAAAATAGGTACCTCGTTGGTAATTAAATATTAATGTATAATAGAATCCTACTATAATATAATAATGCTATAGGATTATAAATCACAATAGATATAAATAAATACCTAATACCTATCTACCTACCTACCTACCTACGTACCTTCCTAATACCTACTCTGGGTTATTTGAAGAAAAAAAACGCCATATTCCGATCCAAAAATAAAACGTTAAGCCAGACCGAATGCTGTGCAGCGTGCAGTTAAACATTTCTGAATCCGAAAACCCAAAAAATAAGTGACTTGGAGCGACGCTGAAGGCTAAACTGCGTACAGTTATCAATCAATTTCACAATCATAGCCAACTTGGAGTAGGTAATTAATGATATTGAATGAAATATTGATTTATATTATTTAAAAAAACTATTTACTACGGGGTTTAAGTTGAAATGCTATTTTATAGGGAATGATTTAACAAGTACATAAAAAAGATATTGTTATTTTCTGACCAATTATTAATAAAAGTACGTGTTTCGGGTCGCTACACAGTCTGGCGTGCGCGTGCGTGAATCCTTGCTTAAACACTTATTTTATTTGGAATATTTGCATGATTATTTGAGTGCGTTTTTGGTTCGAAATTTTATATTTCTCTTCGCGCCTTAGTTAGCTAAGGTGTTAGACCACATTTAAAAGAAAAAATCAAGTTGTTGGCAAAATTACCATGCAGTCCAATGAAGGAAAACACTAATAAGTTGTAGCGTAAAGGTTAATTGTAAGAGATTGCCTCCGGTATTAAGTCCGGCTTCTGCTGAAAGTATATTATATCATAAACACTTCTCACTGGTAAATAATAACATCATGTTCTACTTTATTAATAGTAAATAAGTTACATAACAATTAAAATAACTAAAATAAATCTACCTACGGAAAATAACAATAAAAATTATAAATAATAATAATCTTCCATAGTGGGAACAGCTGGTAATGTTCCCAGGATGGAGGAAGCGTTCCCTCGCTGGATAGCCAGGCTGATGCGCTGCCTTCTCACTTAATAATTTAATATTCCTAGTATTACATTTCACTGTTGGCGCATTTTGTTGGCCAAATAATTTTTCAAATAAATGTGTACACGACCCCGGAATACACTTCCTCCCGATGTGTTTCCTGCAGTGTATGGATTGGCATACTTGAAGAGAAGCGCAAAAAGGCACCTGTCAGAACCTGTGCGACCAGGCAGAACGCTACTATGAATAGCCATTCGTGCACTGGAGCTAATCACATTACTTTTAAGTATATTATTTAAAGCCCCATTCCCGCTATCGCCTTTGGTCACTCGCCTTTCAACATTTTTATCGTACTTTCCATCCTTCGTGAACACACTTTCCAGGTACACAAACTCATTCACATTGCACTCAGTTATTTCATCATTTCTCTCGAACACCATAAGTTTAGCTTAATTGTATTTATTTGTATTTGTATTTATTGTATTTCATTCCTCTTCTCATTCATACAACTGTACGCATTATTCATGGTTCATAACGAACAGATAAAGCGAACATAATTGCATCATCAGCACACTGCAGTCATTTTACCACAAAACCGTCCATGCATAATCATGTCTCACTCTCTTTCAGGCTGGACAAACGATTGTCCCCACATATAATATAGATTAAACAGCCATGGCGACATTACACCGCCCTCCTTCCCACCTCGTGAGATTGTGAACCAGTCCGACAATGTCCGACAGTCAACAGACACTCGGCTCCATTTCTGAGTGTGGCCGTAGTAATTTGGTCGAGTTCAACGCTTCCAAGACACCAGTTTGAGCGTTCGGTGCGAAGAGAACTGCGTTCTTTCCAGTCCCTTCTTTCCAAAGCACCTCGCTCAAATGAAGCGACCACCTCGAGGTCCTCGGAGTCGAACTGTCGCACGACGGCATCGATGGTAAGGCCAAGCTGGCTTCTAAAAAGCTGGGCGAACTTGTGCGAAAAAGTGCGGCCAAAGGCTGCCTTTGTATAAATCGCAGGTTAGATCCTGCATGGAGTACTGCTCGCACCTGTGGGATGGCTCAGCCTAATATCAACTTGCGCCGCTGGACTCGATACAGCGTCGCGCCGTGCGTCTAGTGGACGACCCTGAAGTGTCCCGCGATCTAGCACAGCACCTCTACAACTTCGTAGGGATGTTGGCTCCCTAAGTGTACCCTTTCGCATATTCCATGGGAAGTGCTCGGAGGAGCTGTTTAACGCGATAACGCCGTCCCCTTTCCACATCCGCACTATCAATCGGTCCAGTAGATCTTTCATCTACAGATCTATAAACTTTGGTACGCTCTCCCTGCCCACATATTTCCCTCCATGAACAGTCTCGAGTCCTTCACGAGGGGCGTGAATAGGCAGCTGTCAGGCCTGCATGGCATTCGTAACCCCCGCTAAAACTGAATGTCCATGGTCGTCGTTAGTCACCTTCTCGGTGGCTCAGCGCCATATGTCGCACACTCAATAAAAAAAAACAATGACCGCATTTCAACTGCATTTATTCTACTTTCTTGTCGCTCCCTCCATATCCAAGATTCACTGCCATGCATAAGTGTTGGGACCAAAATGCTATTACGGTACTGAATACCAGAAAAGCTTTTAAATATCGTTGATGTGATTCGTGAGATTTAATAGAACAAGATTCTCTTCCATTTTCGATATTTCGACACTAAGTATTACCAGAGACAAGTAAAAAGAATAGACTGTCAATGTCCATACTTCAAATCGTGATTCGATATCCATCACGCCATCTATCAACAAAAGCCTGAGGAGTCAATTATAAGTATTGAATTGAAATGAGATTGCTAAATATCAACTAATGAAAACATTGAAGAAAAACTATAAAATATTTCTTACACCATCTATCAGTAATACAGGATTTTTAGCTGTTTGCGAGGAACGCAAATTTGAATGAGCATTGGCAATCTATTATTTTACTTGTCTCTGGTATTATATAGTACCTAATTATTGTGCCTTGGTACTTATTGTGTCTATTTCAATTCTTCTTTTTCTTATGTCACCTAAATTTATTGTTCTTCTGCGTTATATTTTTTCTTTCGTTTTTAATCATTGTGTAATTTTTAATTTTTTTTTGCTGTTGCGTAGTGCATTTGTTTTGGTTTTATAAATTTATTGTGTCTTTTCAATTCTTCTTTTTCTTATATCACCTAAATTAATTGTTCTTTTGCATAATATTATAGATATTATAGACTTTTTCTGCTTAGCAGAAATTATAGATATTAGGTCTTCATTTAAATATTTCTTTAGATATATAAATTTATATTTTTTAAAGGGCTAGGGTCACAATTCAGCTTTGGGTCAGGCGTGCCTAGTCCTTTTTTGTCTTAATTGTTATTTTTGTTTTTTTGTTGTGTCTACTTTATAAGTATTATTAAGAGAAAATAAATAAATTTTTTACTTACTTTACTTTACTCTATATAACTAACTACTCTCATTCTCCTAGTCTGTGACCCTAACTCCCCAGACGCGGGTTCACGGATCAGGCTAATACTCGTTTTGTCGACAAAGGTTGTAGGTAGAGGACGAGGGGGCACTAAGTATTATTATTTAGTTTATTAAATATTTCATCCGCTATTATTATTCAGTATTAATGCGAATTATTTGTGAAAATCTAGAATAATATTTTGGTATGACCGGTTCAGATAAAGAAACGTTTTATAACGCAACTAAGTGTAGCATGACATTTCTCTCACACAAAGTATGACCACAATACGTGTGAGAGAGATGTCATGCTACACTCAGTTTCGTTA
>WYDE02201676.1:0-16233 GCA_009867175.2 Adela reaumurella
ATGGCACCTACCTACATAAGTCACCAAGGTGTTTAGGCTGACATCACTGGTACCAGAAAACTGGTTTATTAGGTGATATAGCCATCCGTGTCAGTTTCAATAAAAAAAAACCTGTATATGAACATATTTGTCCTTCTCAAACATTTTTATTATTTTTAATTCTTATATCTTATATTTATTTATTTACAGTATTTATTCCGTATAGCAGACCCTACTTAGGTCTTCGGCCTCTCAACTAAGTAGTCTATTGACTCCGTTGAAGTGTGTTCTACATTCCTTGGCTGACCAGGCTGTCTGCGGATATTCTGGGTTTCCGTACGTATGTTTTCAGGCCTGAGAGCGTTCTCTTTTCTCTCTCTCACAGGGCTGTCAGGGCGGCATATTACCATTGTCTACTAAGCGAGTTTTTAATTGTTTCTGCTAAGTTTTAATCCTTATAAATTTTCGTCGACTTTTTAACACGGATTTGTAGGTAATTTCATCTTCTTTACGGAACAAAAAACTCATAAAATTTTACTGATGTAACTTGATTGGTTTACGAGATATTTGAGTTTATGACACGGATAAAAAGGCTAGTTACATCAGTAAAATTTTTTGTTCCGTAAAGAAGATGAAATTATCTACAAATCTGGTTCGAAAAGTCGACGAAAATTTATAAGGATTAAAACTTAGTAGAAAAAATTAAAAACTCGCGTAGTAGACAATGGTAATATGCTTCAGGGCGCTCTCAGCGCTGAAAACATACGTACGGAATCCCCAGAATCTAGGCCCTGGGAGCGAACATTATAACTACGTAATTATGACAAAGGTCATAGCATGGTTCGCTCCGAAAGTATTTACTACAATATTTCAAATTAAAAACACGTGAACTATTTTATATGTAAACATTTTCAGGCGCAGCGGAAGTACGTTGGTTACTCATCATGAACCGTACACCTAGCCAGTAACCACTAACCACCAGCCAATAACCACTAACCACCAGCCAGTCACCAGTAACGACCGAAATAAGAATCCTAACATGTTGAAACTGATAAATGAAACTAGGTTTTTTTAGATCAAGGTTGAGTACACATACAAAAGTCATGCGAATCTTGACACGCTTTCTGATATTTTCAAAATCCGTAAATAGATGTAGTATTTTTTACCACCGGGTTGGTAACACTGCACTGAATGAAGGTCGGTCGAAGCGGCTATGAAACATAGTTCGTGTTTTCGTCCAGTTCAGTGTAGTCGGCTGGAATAGAAGGAAGTGCTGACGTGGTACCACCTACATAACTCAACAAAGGTGTTTCGGCTGACATCACTGGTAGCAGAAGAACTGGTGCATTAGGTTATGTGGCCATCCGTGTCAGTTTCCATAGAAAAAAAAATATATTGATCACTCTTCTGTTTCTTTCTACTATCGCTCCCCGCGCATCTTCCCACCGGACAAATAGTCTCCATTCATTTGTCTCCGACATGCCAAAATGTAGAGCGAAGCGGTTCGATAATCCATTCCTTAAAATAAACATTATTAAAATAATACAAACTACTCTACAAAGAGACTTCGTTCGGAAAGAAAGGGAGGCTATGTCGATTCATATAAAAAAAAACATTAGAGACGAGTTACTCGAGATAATTCATATGCAGATTTGAGGCTGGTTCTTCTGTAAATTACCCCGCGCTCCACAGACGATCAGTTTTCTATTCAGTCTATTTGACAAAATTTGAACTTTGATGGTTTTAATCTCAATCGAACTGTTAATATTTTTCAACCGAATACTTATTGATCAGCATATCAAAACTGACGTCAGTTAAACATCCGAAGCCCCTTCGGCCAGTTGTCCGACTACGCTTAGAAAATTATGACTGAGACAAAATTTTACATCAGTCCGTGTCCTCTCACTCACAAGACTACAGAATTGTTGGATTTTTATCGCTACTGAACTGACTAATTAAAAATATGTGGGTATAATTACGTTTATGTTTTTCCGTAATTTTTTTTATGTGTAAATGTTATGTAATTTTGAACAATACCGTATGTGCCGTGTTCAGTTCAGCCATCGGTACGGTATTTTAAACAAAGGCGTGAATATTGAACTCAAATCAAATATTAATGAAAAATATATGGAGACCTCCAATATACAATGTACGGTGTGTACTAAACATGGTAAACGGATGCTAAGAGGTATCATGTGTGGTGATGCGCGGTTCTGAATCATGCGCGCATATATCTACTTCATACTGTTTATGTAGGTGCTATATATACTGAACGTTACTATAAATATTGTAGAAGTGGTAATAAGAATCGACTGATGATAAAAATAAGATGTCGCACTAAAGGGCGAGTGAGAGTTATCATGTCATTGATTGAAAAAAATAATTGCAGAGGCGTATGTCCAGCAGTGGACTGTCAAACACTGATTATTATGATGATCCTGTCTTTAGTATTGTGAGTGTTAGAAAAGTGTACATTTATTTTATTTATTTAAGTCGAGGTGTCACGAACCGTCTCGCCAATTAAAAAAGGGCCTAAGTCAAACAGGTTTTAGCCATTTCAAAGAAAACCATATAGAGTTTTAAAGCTGTTTTCTTTTTTTTCTTTTTTCTTTCTGTTAAACGCCTACTCCTTAGATAGAGTGAATAGCTTCATTTTGATGGAAGCAAATAACCTAACCTTTTCATGGACGAACCATGAGATAATCCTATTTTTTTTTTCAGCGTGATTATGTTCTACTTGCTCCATGACACCATCATCCATCCAGTAAGTTCAATAGAAGATGATGAATAAAGAGTTCTAGTTCTGAGCCTGAATAGAATGTTGAAATTTTGATTTAATGATAAATAAATAAAAACTCTTTTACAGCAACATCGAGTAAGCGATTGTGAAATTGCTTTCAACATATGCAATTTAATATTTTTTTGGGTTTTCCCTTACGTGCAGCCATTTTATTCGCCCCACTGCTGGGTAAAGGCCTCTCTCATTTACATAATATGAGAGGATTTTAGTCGTACACTTCCACGGTGACCAACCGGCTTGGAAGTGGGTTTCCTCACAATGTTTTCCTTCATCGGAGTGTCAGCTGCAATTTAGCGCAAATTCTAAAGTTATAAATATTGTGCTCACAGTGGGTATCGAACCCACACCTCTAGCTTGAGAGGCGAGCTTCTAGCCCGCTCGGCCAATCTGACACACAATTTGAGTTTTATTTAGGATCACCTTAATCTACAAATCTTCAGAACACTAAAGGGCACATATTCCTAAGTTACTTATATGTTACAATTCTTCACCATTCTAAAGGGCTCAGTCAGTGCCCCACTCATAAACCTCGCTTAGCCCTAAGAGCCCTAAGAGGTCGCAAAAAGTGCCCAATAACGCCACTAAGCTCCTAGTCTGCTGCAAAGTATCATTACTTGTGTGTTATGTTATGTGTTATGCAATATGTTTTGTGTTTATTGTGAGTTTCGGCGATTACATGAATCTTTGTTTTTTTTTTGTGTATTTGACGCGAAAACGTCTTTAAAAAAAACATACTAATGTTTTTAAGTTTACACTGTAATTCGTCATACTAATTTTAAACAATTCTGATTATCAGTGGATGTGACTTACATAAGTCGACGTTTCGCCTGCTATGTCATAGGCTTCATCGGGAACCACCGCGAACCACCGCGAATTCCTGGAGTAGACGTCTATGGTTCCCGTTGTACACAGTTTGACGTTTGGTACAACGGGCACCCGACGTCTACTCCAGGAATTCCCGTTGGTTCCTGATGAAGCATGTGACGTAGCAGGCGAAACGTCGATTTATGCAAGTCACATCCACTGTTAATCCGATTTTTTTTTTAATTATTTAAAAAGACTTAATCTCCGCAGTTTGTATTCGGGATTAATCGAGCCCTAATGACACCGATCATATGTTTACATGTATAAGATAGGCACTTTCTTGAAGTAAGTAGGTACCGTAGTATGAAATTTCTGTAATGTAATGACGTATATAAATACTTTTGCATCCATAATAATTGATGATAATTACCTACCTTATTTCCAATATTCCTACTACTCTGATGATATCATCATCGTCATCTTCAGCATTTGACCTTCCACTGCTGGATATACGCCACTTCACTTCGTTTCCAATCCTCCCGGCACTCGGCAGCACTAATTCATCGTTTGCCCGCGACGTACCAGGTATATACCACGTACCACATGATATAGTTTCTCCAAATCATCCTTCCAGCCTATCCTTTTCACGGACTAGGGAAGGACAAAGAAATACCATCCATTACTTAGTTCATCCCAAAAGATAACCTTTGTGAAACTGGAGCCACGAAGCGCCCAAAGAATAGGACTAAACCTTCCCCAATTTAGGGAGCAGCTAAAGACTGGCAAAATGTTGATGGACAAACATGAAAAGCTGATTTAATACACGTTAAATTTGCAGTTCCATGGGAGCTAACATACCAAAGGCGAACAAACATTAACGTTACAATTTTTATATTGTGAAGTAACGCTACAGTCGATGCATCAGATAAATTACATACATACTCTAGTGTCCGATGCTAACGACGCGTCTAGCGACGACAGCATATTTTTGGATGTGCATTCTAACTATACAGTCAACATGCTCAAAGCGAGGAGATCGCTAAAATGTTAAATAACGCCATCTAGCAGGTCGAAGCGGAACTACCAGATGCTTTAACGATGAAATAATATGAAGACAAATTTCGTAAAGCGATGTGTAGTCCGGATAGCTCAGTTGGTTAGAGCATTGATTGCTATACTCAAGGACGCGGGTTCGAATCCCGCTTCCGACAACACGTTGAAAAGTTATTTTTCTTTGTATTTTTCTAAGTTACTTTATGTGGTGCATCGACTGCAGCGTTACTTCACAATATAAAAAAATATGAAAACATTCTTGTTTGTTGTTTGTTTCACCGATACTTTCTTATTTCTACCTTTCATAAGCTCCGACTATCTTCATTAAACAGCTCATCGTGGGAATTTCTAAAAGGCTCCAATTCGAATTAGTTTAATACGTAAAGCACTTTATGTAATCAAAACAAAAAAAAATGCTATAATATACAACAAATTCTTGGCTGCGATAATTCACATATCCTTGTTAGCTATATGTTTGTACAGTATAAAGTGTAATTTAATCAGAGTGAGATAGAAATATAATATAAATTCTCTCGATCTTACTGAGACTTTCAACATTTTAATCTCTACCCCGAAGGCAGTGATTACTGACCTCCAACAACTCACCTTATTAAAATTCATACACGCTCAGTCCGGGGCGGCGGCCGGTCGTAAATTCTCAAAATTATCAATAATTCCACTCCTGCTTCACAAATTTCGCTACTCACTACGTACTGTGGTGCCGATCCGGGCCGGTTAAGGACCCGTAGGCACCTAGCCACCAAATGCCACCATGTCACGCTCACTGACCAATAAAAATAAGGCTATCGTGCGCCGCGGTCGCGCGTTTTGATACTTTCTCAAAAAGCAAATTCTCTACGGAAAAACTACATGATAAAGAATTTAATAGGTACATCAAAATATCTTTTAAATGACTGCAAGAAATATTATAGTTGTCATTAAAAATTCTGAGATCTTGCGAATGAAAGATTTTTTCTAAAGCTCTATTTGTTATTTTTTTTCTGTGTTTCTAGAAGATTTTCAAAAATTCTGTTCGATAAGGAATTCATAATTTAACCTAAACCTTCTCTATTTTTTTATTATTCAAGTGTTTCTGGTTACATCTTATTTCGCGATGAAAAATTGGACGATTTTGACAATACGAATGACTACGACGACGGAGGGGGACCGGACCGGATCTACAATTTTTACGTGGAATTCAAAATCGGACGAACACCAAGCCATAAACCAACCGTAAGAGAATACCGTAGCTACCCAGGCAACCTATGCTGTGCTTTCTATAAAAAATATGAAAGACTCAAAATTATTACTAAGGCTATACTATAAAGGCTTTTCCCGTAGTTCCGCATGTCGGTGTTATGTACGGTAAAGTTGGTGCTGCGCGCCGGGATGTGAACCCTTGTCACTCCGGCACACGTCACGCGTCAACTGCACGCCCCCGTCACAAACTCTGTCTACACCTCACGCGGCCGCAAATATTATACCCCACCCTACCTACGAAGCCACTCTATGTAAATGTCTAAATGTACATACGAGAGTTCAAGCTGTGATACTAGCAAAGCTGTACATGCGGTACTTAGTCTATTAATAGACAAAAAGACACATTTAAAAAAGTATTTCACAAATTCCTCATGTGGTTCATTTTCGTACACTTCACGTTCAAACATTTTCATACATTTAGGTACTTTACAGATTGCCGTTCACCATATAGGAAATGTTCAGTCTATCCAAAGTAGCTAGCTATGGCAATTCGCGCGCGCCACCTGACATTGATTAGTGCGGTTCAAAGCGTCTACAGTTCTAACAGTCTACTCATATTTTCATATGAAATTGTTAAATTGTATTTATTATAAATATCAAGTAAACTAACCCAACCCGAATGGACTTGCATGCAATAATCGATTTTTTTTATCTCTAGTTGACTTCGATTATTTATATAGTGTAGACGATTTGAACTGTAGGCGCATGGAGTTGCTCCCAAATTGGTTTTGCAGAAAGCTTTTCATATTGGCACACAGTGTCCCGAAATTCGTTAAAGCCTTTTGAAGCGCAGTCGGCGGCCAAAAGTTTAAATTCTGTCGGAAGTTGTGAAATTTTAAACAGATCTGCCGGCGAGTGACGCGACGCCGATGCACTATGGACCGTCCCCATACAAGCAACTGGCAATAATGGTTTTGACCACATATTTAGGTCCTGGGGTAATGACATGAAGGTAGTTTGATAGGCCAGGAATGTTTTCTGTTTTATGTACATAAACGTACGTAATAAAAGTACGAAAACGCTAAATTTAGCAAATAGTAAAATTTTCATCTAAGCTTTCAAAATGATAGCATTGTCCGTCCGAATATTATAATGGTTTTCTACAACTGCTATGCGACCGGGGTTCTCTCACTCGACGTTTAGAGGTCGGGGTGCGAGCGGAAAGCACATAGATTTTACACAATCTTTACTATCTGCGTCACTGTAATTTCTCACTCGCAAAGACGACTTTCGCTAGGCCGGTAGACCCGCTGGTTTTCAACATTATTTAGAAGACATTTTTCTGCGAAACTCTGCAAATTAGTACGAAAATTTAAACAAAAAGCATGCGTGCTGTTTCGCGCTCTGACTATTTCTTTACCACGGACATATTGCATAATATCTACTTAATAAAACTCTAAAAAAATTCATAAATTCACTGACAGACTAACCTAACCTAACCTGTGTAAAATAAAAAAAAACATTTATGCAAATTTTGTGAGTTTTAAAGTTGAGATATGGAAATTGATGTTTAGGCTTCTATTTATAAATAAAAGTGAGATGTATTGGCGATTTTTGCAAATTCATCCCCTAAGTGGGTTAAAAAGCGCATAAAAGTTTGCATGGGCGATTCGTAATTTTGAAAGATAAAAATATGGAAATTGGTGTTTAGGCTTCTGTTTATAAATAAAATTCATATGTATGAGCGATTTTTTTAAATTCATCCCATAACAGGCTTAAAAGGGGATGAAAGTTTGTATGGAGATTCCAAATAGATGAACGCGTTAAATCGTTCGTGCGGTTTTCCTTTTTGGGTGGTACGGCGGACGGTCTGGGGAGAGAGAGGGGGGGGGGGGTCGGAGCGTGGTGGAGGGTGACGGGGAATGATGACTTACCATGGGCAGGACCGCGAAGAGTTCAACGGGCCAAGCTCTTCCTACGGCTAGGGGTAGTGTAGGGTTAGTGTAGGATGGGGTAGGGCTTGGGGTATTGTAGGGATAGGAGTTGGGTAGGGGTAGGGGTAGGAGGAATAGGTGGCGGCGAAGGGTGATTAACCAAGGGCGGTGCCTTAAGCAAAAGCTAGTAGCTGTAAAAAGATACAAAAACACATTTTTTATTGACTAATACATCGTAAGTAAGGAATTTATTGGTATCTATATAATAAATTTATTTTATTAACCAACGCACTATAATTCGGTTCTTTGATTAAACAAACATAGGAAATGTAATCTATATCAGTGAGGGTCTAATCTTACTAGCAACGTAGTTGAGAAATTGATCATTTTATAATTTGGGATTTTTTTTATAAATAATAAAGTGTAATAATTTCAATGAATAGTTACTGTTTTTTTTAATGATTCAAGTATCACTATTGAAAAATTTTGTAAAGAAGGGCCTTCTAGTTATGAAGGGATTTTGGCACTTTTGGCCCATAGTGCACCGCCGGACCGTGACGAGTTATCACGTTAGCCCACAGTATAGGGTACTGTACTGTAGGTAGAGCAAGTACTAACAGTTATCCCTTTGGCAACCCTGTAAATAAATGATTTAAGGGTCATTTAGCCTCGGGATGGGCAAATAGGCTGCCTGCAGGCCAAATCAAGACTCTAGAAAATGTAATTATTGTGTCGAAAAATCTCTATGCATAGATTTGCGGCATAGCCTCGTATTGAAAGCCTTTATTTTTAACAAATTCTCCTCGCGCGCGACTAACATGACATGCCTAAAGTAATAACTCGAGCCGCAATTTTAATAAATCAATAAAAGATATAAGGCAGTATTTTAAGAGTTAAAATTATGTACTTATTAAGACGCTGCTTCTGATTTTTTTACATCAGATACATTAGTTTGCTTCCCTTCAAAAGTCTTGAAGTAAGCCAAAATAATAAGTGGAGGTCTCTTTTGATTTTGGCTTATGTCAAGATTCTCGTTGCATTTTTTTGACTCGCTGCTAACTGATCCTCTAACTCTAACTAAATCATTTATTTGCAGGACCGCCGACTGTGACTGAATACACTACAAATCGAGCTAATCCTATGCGTTCATCTGACGAAATGGACTATGTGAACTTCAGAATAACATGACTTTAAGGCTGGGAAACCTGGGCACCACGTGACATCACACAGACGCACACAGCCTCAGCGGTGAGACAGACATAGCGAGCGGTGTTGAACTGTTTACAGAGGGGGATGGATGGATGGCACTTACGACAGTCAATGGCACGCGCGAATTCTACGCAAAAAGATAAAATTTTCATTAGTATGAAAATTTTTAACTTTATGAATTTTTCTAATCGCACGACCCTAAGGAATATAAAATTGTGTTTTGAGAAAAATTATAAAGAATATTAATTTATCATTTCTATTTTTACAATAGAGATAACAGCAAAAATAGAGGGATGTTTTGATTTTTTTCTATCGAGCGAAGTTAGAAAATTTGCTGTTTCAAAATCGAGGTGCTCTAAAAGTAATCCTGTAGATTGAAAACCTAAAACATTCCCTATACTTATATTTAACTTCTCATAGGTTTGCATCAATCCAAAGGTACAGATACCCAGGTAATGTCGGGGTAAAGTAGCTAGATGAGTCCAAACATGGTTCAACACCAGCGTCGCTTTTGTGTACCGCGAGCCTTTCCATTCAGTTTATGCGCTGCTGCCTCGTCTATCGTGCGTGGTGCTGGGCGCTGGGGGATGGGAAGCCGAGGCCGGCTGACGGGCATGTCAAAGGCACGGCTTCAAAGGGAAGCGCCAGCACGGAGGAGGGTGCGAGTATAATACACGAATGTTGCGAGCATGACGCGAAGAAATTGTGTCCAGCGGAGGCGGAGAATGCGAAACGATACCTCCACATGCGGCGATTGTTTGCGGGTAAACAGACAGTTCACGTTTTTTTTTTTAATTTTATTCAATAATCCGTCTCTACTCAATTCCATTTCATTTTATGTCCCTGTTAATTATCTCAGAGGAAGAAATCACCTGTTATTTCAGATACCAAAATCGAAAACAAACATGCTTCGTCTTTCACCTTTAACTAGAGCACTCACTTTATTAAATGAACTGATGAACAATGATCCTGAGTTTGACATTTTTCTGCTCACTTTATCAAATTTCACAGACCGTCTAAAATATATCATGTTTTAGTAGTTTAGGAATTTTTTTTTTTATATTTTTTTCGCGGTATGGCGCCCTGGTGATGAAGACACTGTGACCTTACACTAAATAGGAATATATTTCTTGTGGATAAATTATAACTTTACCTTGCTTCCGCCTTACACTTAGCAGTGGCATTTAGTGTGTATATTTGTTGAACAGTGTATATTTAGTTTAACAGTGCATATTTATTTTTATTTGCTAAGTGTGTGCTTTATTTGTATCAACTAATTTCTAGTTTTTCATAGTTAATCTATGTATTTGATTAAGTACTGCTCCATGTATGACGAATTGGATTCGTCTGTAATGTTATACCTATTGTGCAAAATGAAAATTTAAATAAATAATAAATAAATAAATCAGCCGCAGGGATGTTAACCGCTTAAGTCCACGCGCTCAACAGTGGCGACATTGGACATACAAGTGAAGTGTGGGAAGACCGCCCGCCTAGTGGGACGACAACATCCGGTACGTCGCGCGTCGTCGCGGGCATACGATGGATCGTATTTTTGAATGCTGGAAGGATGACTGTAACACGTCGATTGTGACGACGTGATAATTAATGTTTATTTCTTAAGATTGAAAGTTTATATTTTCTTTTCGTTACGAAGTCCTCACTTCTAAATAAAAGTGTGTCAGATTTGCCGAGAGGACAATAGGACGCCTCTCAAGCGGGAGGTGCGGGTTCGATACCCACTGGGAGCACAATATTTATAACTTTATAATTTGTGCTTAATGGACTCTAACACTCCGGTGAAGGAAAACATCGTGGGGAAACCCAATTCCATGCGGGAAATCACCTCATATCATGTAAATGAGAGAGGCCTGAGGCCCAGTAGTGGGGCGAATAATATGGCTGCAAAATAAAGAAGAAGAAAAGAACTTCTAAATAAATTAATCTAATTTCACATAAGTTCGCGCTCAGTTTGATTGTGTTTCTAATAGCTTATGAAATGAAAAAAATAATGTAACTCCCTAATTATAACCAAAACTTTATTATTCACAACATATTCACCGTAATTGTATTTGTATTATTTTCTATGACCGTGTCAGCATTGTTGGGAACAAAGGTTGGAAACAATATTGTGAAGTAACGTTGCAATCGATGCACCAGATAAATTAACTTTGAAAAATACAAAGAAAAATAACTGTTCAACGTGATGTCTAGCAGGCAGAAGCGGAACTACCAGATGCATATGAAGACGCGTAGTCCGGATAGCTCAGTTGGTTAGAGCATTGAGCGCTATATTCAAGGACGTGGGCTCGAGTCCCGCTTTGTAATCATTTATTCATCGTTATTTCATCTGGTAGTTCCGCTTCTGGCTGCTAGACATCACTGTGAATAGTTATTTTTCTTTATATTTTTCAAAGTTAATTTATCTGGTGTATCGACTGCAACGTTACTTCACAATACAAATATTGTAAGTAAGTCGTCAACGACTTAATCGTAAAAAATCTAACACAATTGAATGATTGGAAAGCTCTTTATAAGCTCTATCCGTGGTTCGTTTTAGCAGGCTTTTCCATGTATATTAATTCTTAAATTATAATTATCATTCTAAATAATTCTGAATGCATAAATAACAATGCTTATTGCGCAGTTGAATTTCTACAATTTCAGGATCCAGTAATGTTTTCATTGTTACGCTATCAGAATATCCGCGATAAGGAGCTGTAGCCTTCAATGTTTTCAAAACACTTCCGTCGTCCATCATCGTTATCGTAGTATCAAGTCGTTATCGATATCTAACGTATAATTTGATGATCGTCTCTTTGTTTACTGTATGGAATGTGGCAGAAGTATTACACGGAACTAATAAAGCTACTACAGGGGTCTGTAGGAAATTTCAGTCTCCATTCATATATTTGTATCTATCTCTATCGTCACTATTATCTATCTCTATTTCTATATCTACATTCATCTCCATGATTAATCTATCCATATCTTTATCTCTATCTCAACGATCTCAAACTGGGACGTCTTTGCCTTTATTTCTATTTCTCTCTCTATCTCAATGATCATTAAATTTGTCCCTATCTCTATCCCTAATTTTATTTCTAAATAATTAGCTCTATCGCAATCCATACCCATCTCCATCACCACTCTATCTATCCATATCTTTATCTCTATCCCATCGATCTCAAACTGGGACGTCTTTGCTCTATCTTTATTTATATTTCTTTCTATATCTCAATCAGCTTTAAATTTATCTCCATCGCTAGCTCTATTCCTTATTGTATCTCTATATAACTAGATCTATCTCAATTATCTCAAATAGCACACTATGACCATGCATCCGTCTGTAACTTTATCTCTGTGACTACCTTATCATGGATTATCAAGGCTTTTTTACCTCTATCGTGGGTTCGTATGCAGACTACGCCCAAGAGAAATCGGCTTCGTACCTTATAACTCCTTAAATATACTATACTAGCCACTCACCTAGCAGCTATCAGACCCCAAAGGTATTCTGGAAGAAAATGCCTATAGGCATTAAGTGTTACCTTTTGCCCTTATTCTTCTGTATTTGAGAGCAATAAATATATACAATACAATACAAATATATTATTTATATAGTTTAATTTGTAAAACTGTTTAAAAATTTGTAAATCTACATTTGTAAAATTTGTAAATCTGTTTAATAAACTTTTTTTATTTTTTTTTTTATTTTTTTGATATCTTTCTCTATCATAACTATATCTGACTATTCCCTACATCTATTCGATTTATATCTATAACGTTATCTCTATGCATTATCCTATTTGTATATTTATTTCTATTTTTACCACTGTCTCTATTCCTATCTTAAGTCTAATCTATGTTCCTACATTTATATTTGTATTTCAGCTTCCATCCATATCTAGTCCCATCCCTATCTTTATATGGATCTCTGCCTTTATACCTATTTATTTCTCTCTCTGTCCTTATATCTTTCCCACGTAATTTTTTTAAGGATGTGATTATAAACGACACTTTCATGAGTTTCATGTGTGACAGTTGATATTAAAGTTTGTCATTCATTATTCATTACACTAGAATATTACAAGGACTAGACTTCTTATAAGTCTCCTTGCACCAAGCCAGTTATTTTATGAAATCTTGTCGATGCATTTGTTAGGTGTAAGCACAGACATGGCACCTACCTAATTCCAGACTTTATAATTGGCTGAAAAATATGGTGCCAAATTTATGTAGGTATTGGTGTCATGAACCTACGTCTGTTTCCATAAATTAATATTTAAATAAATAAATTTAAACTTTCTGCTTAGCAGAGGGCGAACTTATAGGCAATCTCTTCCAGGCACATTGGTATTCTTAGTGTATAGGTATGCTCACGGTGTTTTCCTTCAACAGGGTGCATTGTAATTTTGCAAACACATTTTCACTGAGAGTTTAAAATCTGAACAAATTTTGAGCGTACCAGGTATCGAAGCCGCGACCTCTCGAGTAAGAGAGGTCGTGGGTAACTTGTTTGTTAAGTAAATTTATCCTACTTTGCAAGTAAATAAATAAGTACAACACTTAAAAATAAATAATATCTGTTGCTTATTTGTAATTAATCTTCTTTTCTTCTTCTTTCTTTCGCAGCCATTTTATTCACCCCACTGCTGGGTACAGGCCTCTCACATTTACATGATATGAGAGGATTTTATTCATACATTTCCACGGTGATCAACCGGCTTGGAAGTGGGTTTTCCTTCACCGGAGTGTCAGCAGCCATTTTAGCACAAATTTTAAAGTAATAAATATTATGCTCTCAGTGGGGATCGAACCCGCACCTCCCGCTTGAGAGGCGTGCTCTTGCCCGCTCGGCTAATCTGACACTTTTTGTTATTAATACGTAAGGTAAATGTAACCTTCATACTATAATAAATAAGTTATGTCAGTTATTCATACAGGGATTGTCTCCATGCATTTGTCGTCGACGTGCCGAAATGCCGAACCAAGCTGTTCGAGAACTCATTTCTAATACGCACGTCCAAAATGTGGAATAAACTCCCTGCGGAGATGTTTTTCAGCTCCCCCAAAGTTGGGGCCTTCAAGATTAGGGTCAACAAGTCGGCGTGGTGCTCCATCACGCGCTGACTTAGACGCAGTCGATGCTGCAAGCACGACTTGAGTCGAACCCTGACCGACTTTGAAATAAAAAAAATACGTAGGTAATTTTAAATGTCTAAAGTAAATTTTAATATGTATCGGTCGACGTCCCCATGACGCTCGCCGCGTTCCCCTTCTGTACCACGATGCTGATAATGTTAATTTGATTTATTTAAAGTCCACATATACAGTAGAACTAGGTTTTCGCGTGTGATTTTTTTAAATTAAATACTAATTTTTTTATTTAATTTAATTTAATTTTGTATACTTAGGTCTCTTTTTATGTAAACAAGTATTCCTGCAAGACAGATATTAATCTAGTGTAGGATATCTATGTATAATTAATATATTTTGTGCAAATTATCATGATAATTTATGTAACGTTTACGATAATTATAGTAACTTAAAAGAATGACCCCACTGCATCTCATCCCACGCATGTCGTAAAAGGCGGGACAAGATGCCGTGCTAAAGAGTGACAGGCTCGCCACCTCTCACCTTGACATGGTGCTTGATATTTTGTCCGAATATCTTGCGAAACGTGGTGGTCGGTGTTGTGTTGTAATTTACCGGAGTTCATGCAGCAGAACACCGATTGCTCTGCTTACCTCGATTGTCGGGATTAAGCGTGAGTGATATGTTGAATTTGAATTCTAATTTAAGTACTTTAAATTGTCCCATGATTTATAATAATAGCAGACTACACTCCTCATCTGCCCAAGTTATTTCCTATTCGGAAACAGTCGACTGTTCAAGTCGATTGAATTACCTGAGAACCTCTTCAAACTTCTTCCACGCGAAAGCAATAGACCATGCCTGAACGAGAAATCCGTTATACGCTTGAACAAACCGCGCAATGTCGAATTTAGATCTCTCGTGAATTCAAGTGAATCGAAATTCAACACTCCAATGTTTAATCCTGCCCTTCTTAGATTCATCTCTATCGAATAAAGGGTGTGTGAAAGAGATGACACTTCACCTTAGAAACTCCTCGTGTCCCACGCGGTAGGTGGCACACTCCAATCTAGAGTGCTCTTAAGTTTAGTTTGAATGTGATTTTGTTAAATATACTTAGCAAAATTAGTGGAAATATTTATTTTTAGTGGTTTTTAGGGTTCCGTAGTCCGTAAGGAACCCTTATAGTTTCGCCATGTCCGTCTGTCTGTCTGTCTGTCTGTCCGCGGTGTAGCTCAGAGACTCTTGGTACTTAAAAGATGTAATTTGGCTTACTTTGTTATATAACCCGTTCAGATAAAGAAATGTTTTATAACGAAACTGAGTGTAATAGCATGACATCTCTCTCACACGTATTGTGTTCATGATTTGTGTGAGAGAAATGTCAAGCTACACTTAGTTTCGTTATACAAAATTTCTTTATCTGAACGGGTTATACATATTAATCACGCCGATAAAGTGGTGATGTATTATTTTGAAAAAAAAATTATTTTAGGGTATCTCCATTACACGTGAAGAGGGGATGATTTTTATTTTTTTTTATTATATTGTGTGGGGATCGTTGGATAGGTTAGGTACCAGTGATGTCAGCCTAAACACTTTGGTGAGTTATGTAGGTGGTGCCATGTCAGCACTTACCCCAATTCCTTCCCTCAATTGCTACTACCAATGTATATGTATAATATAACATAGTTAAAAGGAAAACTATCACAGCTAAGCAGGCTTTAGGCTGAGTACACATATTGTGACGGACAACTACGGAACCCTACAATGCGCGTAGTCCATCCGACACGCACTTGACAGTTTTATTTTTTCGAGTTTTCTCACGACAATTTTTTTTTATTTCATAGTCTACCGGGGCGTTTGGGGCTGTCGTGCTTTCTGCGTTGACAGAGCGGAAAACAAAGCTAGATCGAACACCACGCCGCCTCAATTCAATAAATGATTTGTTGAACTAACTGTTGAAGATCCCAATATTAGGGGAACTGTATATCTAGGTATAATGCATGTAAAGTAAAGTAAAAAAGTAAAAAAAGTAAAAATGTATTTATTTTCTCTTAATAATACTTATAAAGTGGACACAACAAAAAAATAACAATTAAGAGAAAAAAGGACTAGGCACAGCATGTGTTGGGTAGGCACGCCTGACCCAAC
>WYDE02201677.1:0-10179 GCA_009867175.2 Adela reaumurella
CTGCAGTAATAACTTTCCTCTGTCTGTGGTTACATTTCCGACGCCGTTTTCAAGACGTATACACGTAAAAACTAACGGCTTTGTCAGCGTATACAGCTCAACCTAATTTTATTGTTTCAACTGCTGTGAATATCACTTATTATTACTCTATATTATATATATTTTCGTAATATTATATTTATGAAAAAAACATTATGCTGTTTTATGTGTGTTGTTTTAGTAAAACAATAAAACGCATTCTTTGTTTTTGTATATTTTATTAAAATTTCTTAAACAATAGGTGCCAATATGCTTTGAAATGCTTTGTATATCTCTTTTTCCTGGCCTAAAAAAAGCCATAAAAATATTCTAGCCCTAAATTTGGCCCCTGACACGAAAACAAGCCCCAAATCTAGGGCCAAAAGCCCCAAGTTGTCAGCACTGGTCCAGTGGTGCTAGCGTTTTTTCGTGTCGTGAGGTAAAGAACGAATATGGTTGTTGACTGTTGAGTGCGTGCACGCTAGCTACTCCATGCCACGCCACCCCGCGGCCGCGTCGAACATTATAAAGTAACGGATTAACGGATTTATGTTAACGGAGTGAAATTTAACGGAAGTTAAGAAGTCCGTTAACAATTTTTACCATTAACGCTATCGTTAAAAAGTTAATGAAGTGGTTAACTTCGTTAATAACGGATTAACGGATTAACGGTAACGTGCCCAGCTTTGGTGATATGTATGTATGTATGTATCATCCATTACACTATCAAAACTAGAGGGCTGCAATTCAGTTGTGGTGTATATATCTTCCCTCACGCATGCTTTCAGCATACAGCAGGCGGGCTAACTGCTAAATTGTAGTGCTGGATTATGGATGCGACCATAACAGCTTGAATTGTGTCCCAGGACCTGTCCTCTGTCTACCAGAAGCTAGTGAAGTGGCTGTCGTCGAGCTCAGCGCCTCTGCGCCAGTGCGCCCTGCACGGGTGTCTGCTGCAGCTGAGCTCCAACCAGCAGAGCTCAGCACCCTACAGGCAGCTAGTCACGCAGCTCAGTCAGACTTGTAGGCAGTATCTATCACCGCTCTATAGGTAAGTGTCTTATGAAGGTTTTTGTTTTTGCAGCCATTTTATTCGCCCCACTGCTGGGTACAGGCCTCTCTCATTTTACATGAAATGAGAGCATTTAGTCATACAATTCCACGGTGACCAACCGGCTTGGAAGGGGGTTTCCTCATGGGGTATTCCTTCACCGGAGTGGCAGAAGCCATTTTAGCATAAATTCTAAAGTAATAAATGTTGTGCTACCAGTGGGGATCGAACCCGCACCTCCCGCTTGAGAGGTGTGCTCTTGCCCGCTCGGCTAATCTGACACTCACAAATCATAATACCAATATAATTTTTATCGTAGCTGTACACATGAACGAGCAACTTTGGTAAGCTGGCAAGCCAAGGCATCAATGCCTGCTTTCTAAAAATAAAACAAACAATTATGCAAATAGAGAGTCCTGAAAACAAATTGTCATGTAGATCGACGTTGTACGTTTACATGTAGAGCGCATAATTGGCGCATATTATGAGCGTGCGGGCAGGATTTTGATTTAGTATAATGGATTCGTTGGTGAACATGCTAATTTATGGATACCTATGAGTACGCTAGCGTAATGAACACGTCGGCTTTAACGAGTTCAGTAATTCGTCAAATCTGATGGAAACTTGATCTAGGATATCATCGTCATGTGGCAATTTGGTGAACTCTGCATTACAATTAACATTTGTCATTAAAAATTGTTATTCCTTGTAGTCCTTACACCCGCGGACATGTTACTTACGATAAAGATTACCGATTCTCACTATGAAATTGTAGTACTTATATTAATTTCTAGTGGTCATAATAAAATAGTATTAAAAGTCGCAAATAGCCGTAACTATATAATAAGAAAAGTAAAAAAATTAAAAAAAAAAAATTAACAATTTATTTTTTGTGTTCTAGTTTTTATTTATTTTATGCGTGTTCTACTTCATCGTTCAATAAGCTCAAGTAATTTTATATTGGAATGCGTGAATAGGCACCTTTCAGGCCGGCATTGCATTCACAACCCCTGCTAAAACCGAATTTCCATGGGCGTCGTTATTCACCTCCTGGTTGGCTCGGCGTCATGTGTCGCGCTCTCCATAAAAAAAAAGAAGTAGAACATAAAAATAAAGAACAAAAAATTAACTCGATAAAATTTATTTTTAACAATTGTTTTTAAATTTTTATATGGCTTTTAATGACTTATCACATTATATGGTTACGGTCATATTGGACAATTGAGAATTTTTTTTACTGACCACTAGAAATTAATATACAATAATTTCATATTGGGAATCGGTAATCTTTAGCGTAAGTAAAATGTTTACGGGCGTAAAGTCTACGTCTTAGATTAAAATATCTTTGAAAAACTTACACAACTTTTGTATGTGTGTTATTTCAATAAGTTAAGAAACTAATGTCCAGACGATTTAAGCATAGCACTCCTCTCTGCAAAATAAAAGTGAACCTTATTTCCTCACTCCTAAATGTCAAACACAATAAAAGTTTAACCTCTACTCACTTCACTGGCCAGCTATCCGCACAGAGGAGAACAGAACCCAGTAGTATACATACCTAAGTATGTCTGTTATATCGAATATACCTACAGTCGTACGATTTATCTGAGCTGACTATTAGATGCTATGAATGATGCCACGTTGTTCAGTAGTTTTGCACGATAATTTTTTATTTCTTTCACTTTTGTGGGTTATTTCGGAGATTCAATTTCATGCCGGTTACTGTGTGCGTTTGTGTGTTTATGTGTATAGTTACTGTGTAAGGTTTCAGCATGGTATTTAACTGTTTATTACAATGTTAAATTATGTCACGACTTTTCATGACAAGGAGAAGGAAATTCATATATCGGGATAGGTTTGGTCACCTATAACTTCAACTCCTTCGTGAAAGGTGCTGCCCTTGTGTTATGTCGAAGCATATGTCGTTTAAATGTTCTCTTACACATAACTTTAACATTACGAAGAAAGACAACTGAAAAAGTATTCAGAAAAAAGTACGCATTAACTCATTAAATTCGCCAATATAATATTATAATTCCTCTAACATGAGATAGAGTTTTACTTAACGTCATATTTATGACCAATTCATAAGTGCGAGAGTTCTGGCAGATGGATTGGACTGACAGAAATCAAAATTTATAAAGCTCAACCTTATGCTTAAGGAGTTAACATGCGTTTTATTTTGTCAATACAATATTAGTCAAACTTAAAAAAAAAATTAAAATCTCTGATTGAATAGTGTTCAACAAATACATAAACCTTTGAGCTGGGATTTAATTGACCAAGCTAGCGAGCGCGAGCGTAACGTGTTTCTCCGTTTCAGGTTGGGAAAAAATGTCGTATGTCCGTCTGTCCGGCGGAACGATTCTCAACCGATTCTCGTGAAATGAGCAGGTTCGATAATTATTTGGAATTTTTTTGTCGATTCACTTTCAATTTTCAAATTTCAGCTCTAAAAATTCAAGGGGTTGAAGGGTTAGGGGGTGTGAGGGGGTGTAAAATACTGAAAAAAAAAAGACTTTCTAAGACACACTCTCGTGGTCTACAGCTCACAGAGACACTAGTTTATGTTAATCATATCTAGGAGATATACAATAGAATCAAAATGATGAATCCATAAGTATTTTTGCCTCTTATCCTTTCCAGTTGTGTTGTGGTAACACTTTTGACATTTTCGATAGTCCCCTAGGTCATAATTCAACCGGGCTAGCGCGAAGAGCGTATTTATTTCTAGGCCAATAACTACCTTTTCTCGACTGTGTGGTATGGGAAGGCTCGCTCATCTGAGTGAGATTGGCTGCTTTATTGGAAGCGCCGCAATGTTTTATTCTAGCTTTTATTACTGCAACCGCGTCCGATTGTGATCAGCTTGAGATGAAGTAGCCTTGGAGTTGTCCATACCCTTTTTAGTCTTTTTACCAGACTTCGCGAGGATTCTGTTGTGTCTACCAAGAACGTAGAAGTACATTGGTTTAATTGGTATTTTTATTCTCTTTAGTGTGTAATTCTTTATTGTTTGTTATGTTATTTAATTTAATTAATTATTGAAGAAATTCACCTAATATATAAAATGTGCTTTTCATATTGTTTTCAGAAAATAATAAGAACATTTTGACCTGATAAATTAGGACTGCCTCCTAGAACCTGCCTTAGAATCGCGATAAAGTGGAACCAAAAATGTCTTATTCTTTTACATTTAAACATACGGTATGTACTTATTGGTTCTGACAAAAATATTTTGTACGTTATAATTTTTGTGAGTTCTGTAAAAGTATCTATTTATTATCTATTTACTTATTTACATTTTATAATTAGTATTTTTATTCTCTTTAGTGTTTATTTCTTTATTGTTTCTTATGTCATTTAATTTAATTAATTATTGAAGAAGTTCACTTAATATATAAAATGTGCTTGATATTATATATTGAATTAATTTCTTCAATAAATTAATTAAATTCAATAACATAAGAAACAATAACAAATTAAACAAAAAACACAATTAAATACCAATTAAAAAAATATACTTGAATGTTCTTGGTAG
Source organism: Adela reaumurella (assembly GCA_009867175.2). Classification (NCBI taxonomy): domain Eukaryota; kingdom Metazoa; phylum Arthropoda; class Insecta; order Lepidoptera; family Adelidae; genus Adela; species Adela reaumurella. The sequence goes on from WYDE02201677.1 coordinate 4,611, forward strand.
ACACAATAGAATCCTCGCATAGTCTCGTAAAAAGACTAAAAAGGGTATGGACAACTCCAAGGCTACTTCAACTCAAATATATTTATATATATCTCTTATATATATATCTTATATAAGTATTATTTATATTTATTTCTTCGTTGATGTAAAGTTATTTCCGCTTTCCTTGAAACTTCCTATAAATTGTATCTTCAACATCCTTCATGCTTATGAAGTTGTCTCACAGGCCGCCCTATTGATTGCGTAGATGCCCCAAAAAGAGGACTTTAGTCCTGAAATATATTCCGTACAGGCCCGGACACGCCTCTTCTGCTCTGCCGCAATTCTGGAACAAGTCGTGTGTGAAATTCGTACGAGGGTGTTTCCTGATGGGGCTTACTTTTAGGCTTCCGTAGCTTATCTTTGCGGATACAGTGTTGAATATTTCCGTTGGTCTGTAAGGACATGCATTTGTCTAGAAAAGTATCCGAGGAAAAACTTCTTTAGGCGCTGTACGGCGAATTAGCCTGGATTCTACGTAAACGCATTAAAATCTAACGTTTTCTTCTTTTTAATCTTCTTTCTAATGTTATTTTTAATTTTGGACACCGAATTCGATGTCCAAAACTACGAGTATATCTTCTAATAAAACTTAAAATATGCAGATTCGAAGATTGCAGATGAAAGGCAAAGCAAAAAAATGCAACCAAAGCAACCGCACGCTTTTATAATCATAACCCATCGTTTTGGATTCGCTGTATCCAAGTAAAAAATAATATAGCAGGTACAGGTCTGAAAAGAGGGAAGTGCCCTGTCATGGCAACATACACCGTAAGGAATGAAGTGACTTAGGGTCACATCACGGTTCAGGATGTGTAACATAAGAGGTGATAGCCGACCATGATTGGATGAAACAAAAAAATAATGACTAAGCTGCTACCTAGTTTCAACTGTTTGGAACGGCTACTCGGGTTGCATGAAACCATCCGTGTCGTGACATTGGCTCATACATACATACATACATGTTTCCCAAACGGATCTCCACGTGCCACGATCCTGACTCACCTCTGCCGCTTCTTGCACTCTCATAATATTATTCATACATGCTCGTCGGTTACGGGTATTGCACACTTACCCCTTTTTGAGAACTTGCTCGATCTGTTCTAGTACGTGCGTCTAGGGCGACTCTTCCCGACTCTTCCACTCGCATTCGCTTCAAACATTTCTTTCGTTAGTCTTCTATCATCCATTCTTCCAACAGGACCGAACCACCGAAGCATTCCTTTCTCAATCCTTGTCACTATATCTTCTTTCAGACCACAACCGCTCTTTGACATTGGTTCCTTCTGCGTATGTATTGTCACCTGCCAACTGTTTACGTTTTCCCATTACGTTTACGTTAGATAGCAGTGACACACCTGTGTACACGTGTAAACAAACAGTTGACGTTGAAATTTAGATTTAGGATGTCTACACACATGAAGCGTGCACTGTTTTCTTTTTATTCCGTCCCTATTCAATAATTCAATCCCTGGTTACTAGCGCGTCCCTCCAGAATCAAAGATAAATAACGTACATTGGGGCTGTAAATAGGCCGCGTCCCAATGATTTATTACATGGCTGGACGGAGCTTCCTGTATTGTAAAGTAAGTAGCGATGTTGTTTTTTGTGACATGACCGCAAATTTTACGAATAATTATTTCGTTAAGTCATTATTATTTCTACGTTTCGTTATCTATATAAAAAATCTACAGAATGTTAGCTATCATGCGTGATGGACGACAAATTTTTAACCTAAAATAAAATGTACTTGAAATATAATATAATATTATATTTTGAAAGCAAATACATTTTATTTATAGTGTAAGGATGTTGATGAATATCACGCATGACGAGTTTCACTGGTGTACACGACCTTCACCACTTCTGCGCCAACACCTTGACTCCCTCAGCGGGAGTCAGTCATCGGTCCCGCTTCCATCTTCGTCGGAGTCCATTGCCTCTGCGATATGCTTGTGGCCTGCTGTACGAGCTCGCATCGGGCCTCCGGCGCCGTCGCGTCGGATGCTGCGTTATGTACAAAATTAATGTAAATAATATTTTAAAATAAATTAATAAAAATAATAAGTATTTAATTTATCATATTATTTACATTAACTTTTTAATTACAACTTAATAACTAATGAACATATGATCTTCGCATTATTTATGTATGTTTACATATATTTAGAAATTTAAAATTTTCAGGTTTTGAATAAAGTATCTTTGGAAATGGGATGGGCGCACACTTTTTTTTAAGTGATTTTGATTTTAAGGGGGCATATAATACCTTCTTTTTACAGTGACGGACATTTCATAGATTGCATAAAATATATACAAATTAAATAAATTTTAAAAGAATACAAGAATAATCAGTGAGAAAATTCTTTCACATCATTATTATAAACTACTTCGAATTCCTTCAATTACGTCAGCGGTTCTTAACCGATGTATGATTAACCTCGGTCGCGAACTAAACTTGATGTCGCCATTACAACGGACAGGTCGTAATTCCTGTTTACTCCACCATTCGTCGACAATAGTGTCGCGCAATATCTTAGATATTGCAAATGTTTATAATTTAGCTAAATTACGAATTCTGTAAAAGTTTAAACTTACAAATGATTTTTTCTTTTATTTTATTTAAGAAATATAATTTTATTGTAATTCTCATTTCAATGTCAATTCTTAATTCATGTCCATAGATTTGTGCACGCAGATATGCAGAGACATGCACCGTCCAAACTTTAATGTGTCGATAGCCGGTCCCATGTGTGGATCGAAATAGCGAGTGCGGTCGTATTTGCTTTTAAATATTGTATGAGGGTATGCTGTCCTTTGATTGTTTGTAATCTTAATTTAAAGGTGGAATAAAGAAAAACCAGAAGTACAATCAGAAACACACTGAAATATGAATTCTTAACCATGATAGACTCCAAGGTTTTCAGCAGCTATTTATTAAAATTGAAATTTCCTAATTCCACGAAACTTTTTTTAATTAGATTTTTGTATTAGTTGGTCGGCGTTCAAATCCTAGTCTTGCTTGCAGCGTAGACAGACTCGAAAACAGTGCCTGGTCGAGCACCACACTGACTCAAGAAATGGTTGTGATCCCTACTCTTGAAGTTGGCCTGAAGAAGATCTCTGCCGGGAGTTGATTACACATCTTGGACGTACGTATCATTAATGACATTTCAGTACGTCCAACGACAACTGAATCGAGTATACTCCTCCGAAAAGTAGAAAATTATTAATTGGGAATACATCCAAACAGTGTTGATATTCTCCCACTAAGAACAAATCTATGTTGTAAATCCTTTATTTACGTGGTTGCAAACCTTTGGAATACACTCCCTTAAACGTATTTCCCGCCGAAGTACAGCATGGGGTACTTCAAACATAACGTGAAGGTGCAGCTAGCCGGCCGACATTACATTCGCAGCCCCCGTAAATGTTCGAATGACTGTGTGCTCCACGGGATGCACCTCTGCATTATCCTGGCGAGTGCCGTACGTCGCGCTTTAAATAAAAAAAAACACAAAAAATAGACCAAAAATTCAAAAGAAGATCAGACACAGCCAATAATACCACTCTTCACGAATCCACGCTCAGAGGCGCCATGCCAGCTAAAAGGAGGACGAAAAGGTCGTTATTCAATTTATTACGACTCCCCGCAATGCCGCACCCCGCCCCTTACCCACGCCCCGTACAACTCCCGCCAGCGCCCGGCCCCGACCCCCTTAGGAGGATATTAGGTGGGAAACGCTTGAGCGTTGATGTCACTTTTATGTATATCCTTTGGCCTGTAGTTTCGTCCGCGGTACATATTTTCAAATATCCTTTCTTATTGCATACTTACGTAATATAAATAATTCCCTGAATGAGTCCCTGTGCAACATTTCATGCTTCTAGACCCACAGGTCTAGGCTGTGCTTTTCTAGTCAATGATTGAATGAATATGTGAATTTAAGAATTTTATTAAGCAGATGATATACAGGATAAAAAATAATTATTTACCTCGCATCAAAAAACCACATCAATATTGAGTTTAGAGACCTATAGGTTATGTAAACACTGTTACTCTCTCATACAAAGTAAATATTAGTTATAATGGAAAATACTTTATTGCTTGCACAGTACACGTTACTAAATATGAAATGTAGACAAGACACTCAAGTCCGTATTTCAAACCTTTTGAACATGTAATCCTAAGCGTTTCCTCTTGAAAAACAAGTAAGCACAAAAGCTCAAATTCTATAAAATGGATTTATGGGAAAGTGCAGGTGTACGTGCGCATACTTCATCTTAATAATTCCAAAGCTTTGAAAAGCACGCTGAATGGAAGGTTCTATTGAAGCCAATCGTTTGGTTATTTACGAGGTAAAGCGTTATACCAACATAAAGCTTTTGGAATAAACGTTGCAGCTGTAAAAATGTTTTTCAACAATTTATGTTCGACACCATAGTATATAGAGGTCCTACCTTAATATACGAGTACACACTTTGTACGTTCACTTTGTATATATGTTCAGTGTCCATATATGAAAAGCGTACTGCGTGCGTAGGCAGCGCAGAACTGTTTGAGTGGATACAATTTTGTTCAACTGCTATAAATTCAGTGAAATTTGCCCACAGGGAATGAAGAGTTTGTGATTTAGTACGTAAAATGAAAATTATTTCACAATGAATTTGTGGCAACATTGTTTCGATAACTTATTGGCTGAAAGAAGCGAAGCCACTTACTCGACTATGTTAAAAAAACTATTGGGGTCTGTCTGTTTGTCTGTTTTTTTTGGCCGCACAACTTCTTCTAAGCGGTTCAGCCTATCGGGATAATTGTTTTTAGGTTAATTCTATATACGTCAATAGGTCGTCACAAACCACTTTTAAACTTCCTAGAAGAACTGGCAAGAAACGTCGAGGGGAATTTTTCTTAAATGGTTATGCCAATAGGGTTTTGCAGGTTCATTCTATATGTCAATAGTTCACGACGAACCAATTTTCAATTACCTACTTGTAGACTTGGTAAGAAATAGCCCTATAGATTGTCAACAAAGTAAATTAAAGTAAAGTATACAAGAACAACAGTACACAACTTAGGGTTAGAATGTAGCATGTAACCAATGTAATGCCTTAGGCTTCCACGTATTCTAATGTAAGTTCTTTTACGGATATTGGAGATATTATGTATTTGCACTTCTGTATGTTGATGATAATCAACTAGTATATAAACAAAACAAAAACGAAGTGCGAGTAGAACTTGCGTCCTCGGGGTTCCGTAAAAATTGCATGTTGTAAATAGGTACTTGCCTGGGAATTGAGAGCCTCAGATAATTGGCTGTTTTCGCGATGCCCATTGTAAACACAATGAATATTTTTTTTGTTGACATAACTAGAATTACATTTTCTATTTTTTTAGGATGAACCGCCCAGTAGTTGAACGCATAGTGTATTTAATCAGTTTAACTACAAATTATACATACATACATACATACATAGCGTCACGCCTGTTTCCCGGTGGGGTAGGCAGAGACAACGGATCTCCACGTGC
>WYDE02201699.1:0-10177 GCA_009867175.2 Adela reaumurella
ACCTACATAACTCACCAAGGTGTTTAGGCTGACATCACTGGTACCAGAAGAACTGGTGCATTAGGTGATGTAGCCATAAAAAAATCCTCTACCCTCTAGTCTACCGCCCCTATGCACATTTCAAATGGAAAAGCTGGCTCAATTAAAAACATAATGGATAATCAGTTAATGCGATTTTTAACAGAGAGAATGACCAATTTATTTATTATATTTACATAAATTATTCATTCTTCATAGATACCAGTATTTTTTAAGGGAAGAATAAATAGTATTGTTGGTTTATTTGTAGGTGAAGCAGATCGAGTGTTCTGCCCAGCGCCATGGGCGGGCGGCGCGGCGTGGGCGCCCGGGGCGCCGGGCGGTGGGCGGGGGACATCGGTTAAAGGAAAGTGCACGGCTAATCGATCTCGCCCCGCAGACGCTCTAGTAATTTATTGTGTTTAATAATTCGGCAGGCTCGAGTATGGTCGCTCGTTGTACGGGTACGATTCATTATCGTTACCGCTAGGCCGAGAGGGTCGCCGACGAAGATATACGATATAGCTCCGTGATTGACCCCGCATTAAAAATTACACAGAAGGACAGTCCGAGGCTAATAACGCCTTCCCCCTTCCACGGCTACCACTTTGTTCCGGCTTTGTTTGCCATTTGCAAGCGTTATTAAATATTTACAACTGAGCGCGGTCACAAGTACATTGATATCTGTACACTATCATAGCAGACTATGCGCGTAACACATGCCACGAGCCACGAGCCACGGCGAGCTTCGAATCGTTGATTTACATCGCCCGGCCGACTGGCTCCTTTGATTCGTTAGGTTAATTCTCAAGGAGCTGGGACGGGAGGCCGCGCAGGGAAGAGGTTAGCGGCGACGCCTGAGGGTCGAATAAATATGTCCCAAAGAGTTAAGTGGAGAGCGAGGCGAGGCGAGGAGAGGCGAGGCGAGACCGCCGTTTGCTCTCGCCCGTGTTGTTGCACCACTTATTACACGCAAAGTTCTCGGCAAGTTTTCTCCGACACTTAAGAGCGAGTTTAATTTACTCGATAGAGTAAATAAAGGCGGACAGTGGGACCGAACGCCGGCAAGTTTCTCGGCGACGCGACGGTCGCAGTGCGGTCTGCCGGGCACCGGGCGCCGCCGCCGCCGGGTCGTAGGCAGTTCTAGAAGCTAGGAGGAGGAGTAGGTGCGGCGGACCGGTACGGCATCCGAGTGCGGTCGCACGATAATAACGTCCCTTACCCGCCGGGACCTCCTTATTAATCGAGAACGACAAATTTTAACGACAGAAATTAATGAATCTCGTTACACGGGTTAATCCCTCGCTCGTAAAGTCTCCGCTCCGGAGGCGGTTAACGTATCTGCAGAGGCGGAGAGGGGCACGGCGGGGCGGTCGGGGGGTGGACGGAGGGGGTGGAGGCGCGGGCGCCCATTCGACCGCACGATTCAGGTGGAAACTATCCCATATGTCCCCGTCTCCTCCGCGAGACAAATAATTTTTATGCTTCCCTTCTCTGCCCACCCCGGCGGAACCCCCTACTCCCATCCTGCTGCCCCGGTATAGCCGTTGCTGTTTGGATAATGTCGCCTCTTATTTAGATTTGCGGCGGCGGAAGGTTCGAGAGGAAATGAGAGAAGCCATCAATGTTTATTATCGTGTAGTATCCAATATGTTGTTTTTCGCGACCGTTTCGCGATTGCAGCATTCGTTGCCTCACGACATTGCCTCGAGTTGTATTAATTTTGTCTGTAGGCGATAAAACGCGGCTCACGTAATGAGAAGTGACGGCGAAGCAAAATGAGTAGCGAAGGGAATTGGTTATTGGCTGTAGGCGGGGCGGCGGGAGGGGTAGGGGGTGAGGAAGGGGCTGGATAATGGCGGACAACAGGCCTCGAAGACATTACCTCTAATAAACTCGCAGGAACACGTTCGCAATGTAAAATACATACACACTAAAAGCTTTATACTCCACTGTAGGAACATAAAGATAGCTACGAAGTTCCTAAAAATGTTGCAACTGAAAGTTTCACTCAATTTACAGATAATTGATTATCAACTCTAGCATTATTGTCTTGGTTAAAATTTCCCAAAAAAATTGCAAAATAATTGACATTTATTTTAAGTTTGCGAACGAAGGTTCTATGAGTGTTCAAATGATAAAACCAGCTTGAAAAGTGAGAGATCTTATCACAATCACTGCTGACGTGTATATGTTAAATTTCCTGATTACAGCTCCTCATACAGTCGTTGTATCCTGCTGGACCAGTCATATTTTACATTAAAAAAGCAAACTCGATGTTAAGCTGCTTTTTTGGTATTTTATTTAGAGCTGTTAGTGAGGTGTTAAAATATGTTTTGCAAGCAAAAAAAGTTGTGCTAGCTGCGTAATACGTGAAAACCTGCAAAATGTGCCGTCTACTTTTCAGTTTTTTAAGTATAAATTATAAACTATGCCTTTGTTGACATTAGTCCGTACGACTATTTTAAAAGTAAATTCTATTTGTGACAATTTGTGCCCACCTACAGATCCGTAGGTGAAATAATTTTGGAGAAATGCTATTATAATATGAAAAAAGCTTAAATTTTTTTTACTTATAATAAAATTTTAGGGTCCTGCTCTTGTTGAGGCAATCCTTTTTGAGAGAAAATCTCTTCAAAGATGTATCGATGTAGTCTTTGTTGTCGGCGTCGTTTTTTTCAATTTTGGGGACATTTTAGCATGACTTTAGCGATACACCGGAAATAGAGACTAATTCGAGATCTATTTCTGTCATATTGAGGCCGATCATAGATAGCACTCGACGCGTGTTTGTTCGTTTGTTTCAGTCAATTCATGCGGTACCCATTTTGCGAGCTTTTTCACTTTTCCAATTTTTTTAAATGAATTAAAATTGTTTTATCACTCACACCGAAGCCCGAACTCTGACGTGGATTGCGAATGATATGCTTCCACGATCACTTTTTATTATCCATTGACAACTAGGGTCTCCGCTCCGGCCGTCCACGGGGTTTGTTCTGTAGGTCAAAATTTCCAGAAAGAAAATGTTGGAACCAAAAACTTACAGTGTTTTCTTTTACAGTAGCTACCCCATACACATCATTAATCCTTATAGCTGTTTCTGCAGCACTGGTGCCACGATAAAACTCATATTCTTAAATAACGCGATATTTCAAATTTTCCAAATTGTGACCAGAACGATGCCAGATAAAAAAAAATAGCTCGAAAACAAATGAATCACTAAATACGAAATACAAAATATACAATCCTAAATGTGAACTAAATTTAAATTTGGAATTCCTAACCAAACGCCAGATATTTGAGATCAAAGTGGCCAGTTCAACAAAACTCCAATTTCAAATGTAAGGACCTAATATTAGTCTCCATTTTTTAATCAATCGGCGACAGTTTTGACACTTTTTAATTATAGGAGATACCAACCGAAATAACTTGCAAGCTATTACATACAAACCGCGATCGGAGAGAAGTAGCTTCACTTTGTGTCTTCTACAAGTTGTTCCATGGAGATTTAGCTAACTCGCTACACGCCTTAATTCCCGCTTCTCCTTTCTACCATCGATCCGATGTCGACGTGCCTAATTTTCGAACCAAGCGGTTCGAGAACTCATTCCTAATACGCACGTCCAAGATGTGGAATCAAATCCCTGCGGAAATATTCTTCAGCTCCCCTAACGTTGGGCCCTTGAAGAGTAGCGTCAACACGAATGGTTTTTGAGTGCATACATCTTAATTGAGAGGTCGTGCGTTGGCAACCTGGTATTCGCACGGTTTTTAAGGAGTTTAAAATCTCGGTAAATGTTTGTATGCAAAATTAGAATAACCCTCGGTGCATGAAAACACTCATTATACACAAAAAAAAATACAACCTATTCAAATCACTTAATAAAAGTTCAAAATAATTAAAAAGTATTAATTTTTTTCTTATTCAGTGACACACTTTTTTCCTATATTTCATTACTAGTACAACCCTTAAACCACCTTCTTCCCCCTTCCCCGACCTTCCTCCACCTTCCCCGATCTCGCTCCACATTCCACGACCTCCCTCCACCTTCCACCACCAATCTCCCCCACCTCACCCCAAATCCCCCCGCCTGCCCCTCCACCTTCCCTCACTTTCCACATGTTCTCCCCACCTTCCACCAACCTCCACCAAATTCTTCCACCTCCCCAACAACTCCGTCCACCTTCCCCCCTACCACCCCTCCAACTTCCCTCTTCTTCCTTCATTACACTAACTCAATCACTATACTTACGTGATACGTTTGTTATCGAGAGGTTCCTATCTTCAGAGTCCATCATCAGATCTTGACCAAATTGATATGTGACTACTCCTGACGTCCTCCTTTCTAAAAAAAAGGATCAATAAAATTAAGAGACCCGACTACGAAACTAAAATGCTGTAATCGGGCTATCTATCTGTCTATTCCAATCCTTTTAGACGCCCGACTAAACCATTTTAGTTTCGTAGAATATACCTAAATATAAATTGAACTTAAATAAAAATAATACAATTATCTAAACTAACCTACAAAACATAAATAAATTCAAAACTCAACTATTTGTCTAGAGAAAAAGCAAGTAACGCCCGGCTTAGGAGAGCAGATGGCAGAGCTCCTCGAGAGCACTAGTCGATGAGAATGTGCCCATAACGCTGGGCCGCATTCCCTCTCTGGATCGCGATACTTACTATTTCTCATAGATACCTAAAATTATGAATAATTTGTTTTTCCAAAGAAGAAGGTAAATTTATTTATGTTTACACAGTAATAACATATAAGTATACAACTTAAATACTAAAAATTCCTCCGAAAGGCATGGAAGCAGCGTTCGCTCGCTGGATAGCCAGGCTGATGTTCTGCCTAAAATAGCTGCGGGCACGGACGTCTCCGGACGCCAAAATTAGAAGTTTTTCTAGATCCTTTTCGAACTTTTTGGCGTCCTGACTCCAAACCCCAAGAGTTTCCACGGAGTGAGCGCAAAACTCGTAGTTGTTTTTTAAAGAAATATGTTTACTATGTTAATAGATTTGTGCCTTCTCCGCGGCATAACCGGCTACGCGAGAAGAGCCCTCTACATGACTAGGGGCTAGGGTGTCCGCGCAAGTCGCATCCCACACCAGCACGCGCCCCGTCTCCACGGGATGAGCGTGACACCTTCTTCTCGTCATCTCGGAAGAGACCGTGTGGCTCAAGCTTCGATGGTATCCGAGCAGAGGCGAGGGAACTGCTGATGATTTGGTTGATGCGGTCGTGGCGGGACCACCTGCCGACACTCCTGGAGCAGGAAAGACCGTGGTATCCCAAATCCCCCACCCCCTCACCACACACGCTTGTGTGTGGTACGCACAATTTGAGGCCAAATCTAAGAGAATATGCGATGTGTAGAGTTTCTCTATCCAATAAAGTTCCCAGATGGGGGGAAGGGTAAGCTTGTAGCCACGCACCGGAATCCCTCTCAGAAGCGGCCAGTATGCGTGCGCGGTCGGCCGAGGAGCCATCCAAAGAGAGAGCGCTGAGAGTCCGCTTGATCAGGGGTTCATCCCATGCCTTTTGCGATTGTGGGTGTTCTGGAAAAGGCACATCGGGAACTGCTCTTCGCCATGCTTCCTTGGCCTCAGCCAAGCACGCGATCTCTACATCCCCTAATAATGGGTGTAAAATTGTTCCCACGAGACGGAGGTGCTATGGGCTGTGGACCGGAAGGCTGGCAGAGCTATATTTTTGATCAAGCGGACTCCCGAACCCCGGATTCGAGTGAAGTTAGTCAACAGCCAATCCTATTCTTATAGTAATAATCCCATAGTACGTTTTCCTAAACATGGCGTCCATTCGAGTAATCGTCTGAGAGTAATCTTTACCGATCATAAACCTTTTCAGCCAATATGCGAGTGAGTGCAAAAAGTGGGATCGTGTGAGCGTGTGTGTGGGGGATTGAGCGTGTGGGGCTGTGTGAGGACATGGACGCGAGGAAGGAGGAAGGGTAGCGGCAGCGGTGAGAGGCGGGGTAAGACGAAGAGGCGCCCAGCCAGAGTTGAGGGAATGGAAGATATATCGGCAACTTAACGAGCATGTGCGAATGGAACTTTATTGTAATTGCGTTTTCTAAGATCGAGAAGGGGTCATTACGGCCGTACCTTCATTTCTCGGTTTTACACAAGTTTTGCTATCGGAGTTGGCGGCTGTTAGTAGGTACCACTAATAGGGTGGGCGCGAGGTGAGACAAACTTACTTACAGTTCGCATTACCCACTAGAGGGCACCAGATGCGGTGACTTGGGTGGAACTACTCCGCACTTAGTGGGACGCGACTCCTTTCTTATTAATATTTTATTTTTGTGTCCTAATTCCTATGTACTTTGCTGAAAATGGTGGTCGACGTCAACTGCAGAACGAAAACCTGTTTTGAGGGTTCCGTTAAAAAAAGGTAAACCTGTTCGCGTAGCATTTTGGTGCCTCTGTTCGTCTGTCTGTCGGTGCCATTTCCGAAGAATTCGAGAAATATTGAACCGATCAAGCTGAAATTTTCGCCGGAATACGTAAAATTATCATGGGTACACATTACCTATGAAAAAAATCTAAAAGTACTAAATAATTCTGTGTCGGTACGGTAAAAAAAATAATTTTCAGGAAAAAATATGTGATTTCATAAAAAATTAAATGAGATATCGTTAGCAAGCACTTGTAGATTTCAGAGAAATATATTTTATTAGATAAGTCATGCATTTTCATTGTCAAAATGATTTAAATCTGATCAAATTCTAAACAAACTGTATTGTTAACCCCTATCTATTTTCTAAAGTATTGATCAGACAAATATGAAACTTTTTTATGAATAAACTTTCATAATCTTACTAGACTAAAAATCTTTTCAAGGTCATTAGTGAAGTAATTTACGAATAATATTAGAATTTATAACGACATAAAGTCTTCATTAATTCCTTTTCCTTAAACATTATTAAAGTTATTTACTACATATGTATATTAATTAAATGTTAACGGAAATATTACAGCTAAAGTTTTGTTAAAAGTTGTTCAGTAGTTAAGAAGGTATTCGCGTTTATATTCTTTCTTAATAGATCGATTGACTGATGCCGACTAAGGTATACGAAAATTTGCAAACTTTTTATCTAATTATCGTGATTGTTGATAAAAAATATTATTACTACGATTGTATTCTCTATATTGAAGTTTGACCATTCATCCAAAATATAGCTACTTTCTGTTAATTATTTTAAAATTACATAATTCAAAAACATATGAATACCTCGTTGCAACTTATTTAAAAAAAAAAAAAAATTATTTAATCACTTAAATGGTCCTAAAATAATTTTCTCGTAAATACAGTCAATTACTAAAAGTTTTTTTTATAAGTAATTCAATAACTATTGCAGAACAAAATATAGATACGAAAATGTCAAAAATCAAAGGAAATTATTATTATCTTTTCCTCAAACTAAGATGCTCAGCACTACGCTCTCCCTACCACGTGCGAGTAGGTACGTATTAGATAACACTGGTGAAAGGTAAAAGCATTGAGATCTTAGAAGCAAAGGCGACATGTTTTGTGTTTCACTAATTCCATTGTATTTATTGAAGAGTCAGTTACCGCCACAATCACGCTAACACTCCCTTATAACCTTATTCTCAAAGTGTGAGACAAAAGCTTTCCAAAACCGCTCACTCGTCATCCTATACTCTGAAAAACCATTTGCTCATTAAGATAATGGACGAAGCGTCTCGCCTTATGCCTGAAAAATATATAATTTTTAATACAGAAATGATTCAGTGTAGCCGACTGAAATTGAAGGAGCGCTGATATGACCTACCTACATAATTCACCAAGGTGTATAGGCTCAAATCACTGGTACCAGAAAAAGTGGTGCATTGGATGTTGTAGCGTTCCGTGGCAGTTTCAATTAAAAAAAAATTACCGATTATGACAATATTGCAGCTGTCAAATATCAACCACAAGTAAATGTTACAATTGCATAACCCGGGTATCCGTTTTATAAAAATAATCACAATCATTATTTTTCTTAAAAAAAGTACTGAACTAACATTACTGCGAGGCGTGTCTTGAAATATCACATTTGATTACTGCGAAGCATATCACGAAGCAGAACATGAGGTACCTACGATGCATACAATACTTTTAAAATTGCCGCGGTCGTTAAAAAACATTTTGAAAATTTCCGACACTTCTCGCGGAGACTTTATCGGATTGTTCCGACTTTTCGAACAGAGCATCCTGTTCATGGTCACGGAGACGTCTGCTAGCTACGAGCTCATCAAGTCGCCGCGAGAAGAGCGGGAAATTAACAATATGTTACCTTTTTTTATTGAAACTAACACGGATGACTACATCACCTAATGCACCAGTTTTCTGGTACCAGTGATGTCAGCATAAACACCTTGGTGAACTATGTAGGTGGGTGCCATATCAGCGCTTCCTTCAATTGCATCCGAAAAAGCATCTCACGAAAAATGAGATTTCTACGAAGCGTGTCACGAAATGAGACATGATTCGAGTTTTTTAACTTATGTAGATAATGAAATGAAAATTGATAAATCAGAAAATCAGTAATATGCAAGTATGTAACATGCATCGTATTCACGATTCTACGTTCGCTATTAGCGACTCGACAACGACTCAATGAATTCATACCACTCTCATCGCTAAAACAAAACGTACGGAGACCCCAGAATCTAGGCTCAGAAAATGAGTAGGAAGGAAGGGGCAGTCAGTTCGTTATCTATACTTAGTTGTATCGATGATGGAAACTACATGAAGTGGCGTATGGCGCGCGCCCCCGCCCCGCTCCGCCGCCGGCCGCGCTCAGCTCACCCGCCACAAAGCCAGCAAGACTGATTATGTCTATTCGCAATTTAACTCGTCTCGCGAAAACTACGAGTTTTCCTCTCTATTGTGTGGTCGGGCTTACATTTGTCGTTATAATGGAAAAGGTGCTACTAATTAATTTAAAGTGAAAGTCATTTATGGAAGCGCGGCGCCATTACGGGATGATGAGTTCACCGGGGCGGGGGCGTGTGTTCTGGTTACGAAGAACTGGGTTTAGTGCGGCTGGCTTAGCAGACGCACTTTGTTGTGGGCTGTGGGGATCGGGGGAGTGATGCGAATGGCGTAGTAAAGCGTTTAAGGATTCCGAATAAATCTAGAAGGCGCAGAATAGCTTTACAGACAAAAGCAATATCCACTGAGAAAACTTGTGAAGATATTTAATGCAAATTATAAACGTGTTTCCTTTTTTTTAGGGTTCCGTAGGCAACAACAAGGAACCCTCTGTCCGTCTGTCTGTATGTCTTTTCGTCTGTCTGTCCGCGGTGTAGCTCAGAGGCTTTTGGTACTAAACAGCTGTAATTTGGCACAGTTATACATATTAATCACACCGACCAAGTTGTGAAATTAAATAAAAAAAAAAAAATTATATCGTGTGGGTTATCGTTGGATAGGCTTTAAAAAAAAATTAGAAGTTACGGAAGAACATTTGTCCATTTCAGAGATCCGTTTGCGAAATATTAAGCTTTGAAGCGTTTATTTTTGTTACAGGCAAGTGTCGCCTATAAAAATATTTTCATATCCGTGTTCTGCACAAATATGGAGTCCTAGGTTTGAATTGAAGGGAGCAACTTTTCATCTAGAACTTTTTTAAATAAAAAACAAAATAAAAATCATTTTATAGAACAAAGTAGACAGCGATTATAGGCGATTGGTTTCGTTTTGCCTTTTATTTTTAACAATTTTGAATGCTTCTTGCGTTTTTATTTAGAATATTTTAAACTGCAGGGATTTTGTATTACCTATATTATAAGCAGTTGAATTTACATATAAAATAAATATAATATATTTATAATATAATATACTGGTAGACAATTCTAATTAACACAGTAAAATAAAGAAAATGCCTAAATAGATACCTATAAATATGTTTTCACAAAAATACTTGAAGTAAATAAGGCACTAAGTCCAAAAATTTAAAAATTCTACTAAGTATGCAGTTTTATTCTAAAAGCCATCGCCAGTAACATAAATTTGGCACTAAGTACCAGTGACCACTATAACTCGCTCAAATCCACGCCAAAACTCAACAATTCTCTATGAACCAAGTAGTGTCGTCGTAAATATAGCACTAAGGACCATTC
>WYDE02201710.1:0-10175 GCA_009867175.2 Adela reaumurella
TTGTCATAAACATCACTTTGTACGCTTCAACAATTCTTCTTGTCAAATTTGTCAATATTTTATTATAAATATTTTTGGAACTGAAGACGGCACAAAAAGGCCGAAATATTTTCCACTTCTGTAACTTATCGTGTAAATAAATTATATATTAAAAACCTTTAAAATAAAACACAAAGTGTGTAATAATATATATTTTTCATACCTATATAATATAAAACTTTTCTAAATTTAAATTAAAACTAAATAAAAATTAAAATTACCCAAGAAATTTGAGTAAAATTTTGTGTAGTCGCGGCCCTGGCGCGATTACCAAGTACGCTCTCTACGTTACTCCTTTGAATTTTAGTAACCATTCGCCGTATAAAGAAAACTTGCTTTAGCTATAAAGAAGATTTTTCCAACAGAAGGTTTCCCACTTTTTCGGTGAATATTTTTGTATCGACGACCACGGCCCCAAAGTTTCCACGGATACAGTTTGAAATTATGTAATTTAATTAATTAAAAAACATTATAACATAACTACTTGTATTTTAAATAATACATTTTACAATTATTATGAAAACTAGCCACTAGTTACTAGTGGCTCTGTGAGCTGTAGACCTCGCGAGTCTGTTTTTGCTGTCTTGTCTCCGTTTTTTTTATATGTTCCACCCTCACACACCCCCTACCCCTTGAAGTTTATCGGTTGAAGGAGTTGTTCGGACAATACAGTTGCGGCTTAAAAAGGGTATTAAAAAAGTTTTGTGACATTTATTAAAAAAAATTCGAAATGGATGAATTTGAACTTATATTTTTCATGTTTTCAATCCCCATGGCCCCGCCATTTTGAAAAAGTAAAAAAAAAATCCATTATAATTATAGAACGTGCTCACAAAATTTCATTAGAATCGGTTGAGAAATGGGACCTGTAGAGGAGAACAGCCGGACATCCGCCGGACAGACATAGGTAAACCATTTTTGCCCAAGCTTAAATGGAGACCCTCGCTGGCTCGGTCAATTAAAAAAAAGGTATAATAATTCATGATTTTCATTTAAATTTAAATGTGGGTAAGTGAAACTGCTAGTATCAGACGAGCAACGGCTATTAGGTCTTGGTCAGCACAAACTTTGGAACATGCCAAATACCGTTTTCCGGAATTTCAGTCTTATACTTTACTCAGCGTCTTAGCCTACGTCAGGTCTCAACTAGAATATGCTTCTATTATTAATCCACAGTACAACGTTTATATTAACGAAATCGAAGGCATACAAAATAAGTTTTTGAGATACGTCTGTTATAGAACTCGGAATGCGTATGCGGAACAAGGCTTTATATCCTCTATCGCAGAGAAGACAAACTTCCGACGTTACCTTTCCATACAAAATCATTAACTACATTGTCGAATCCCATTACTTGTTGGAGAGAGTTAAATTCAGATGTCCAAACAAACAAACTTGTTCTAATAACATTTTTGTTTTACATAAAACCCACTGCAATTACAGTAAACATGGGTTACGAGATGTTGTTCATGCATGGATACATGGTGATAAGTCGCGGTGTGAGCCGAGTTTGAACTGACCTGTGGGGGTCGTTCTGTATGTGATACTGAACAGCTTTTCAGATTTGGGCATTTAGATTTCAGATTTTATGTATTTAAAAATAGTACGGAGATAAAAACAAGTATTGGTCTCAATTTCAAATTCCTAGAACAGAAGTTGTTCCGTTTCAGGTACAGAATCAACCCCATTCGAGTTTTGTTACATGTTTACTTAACACCGTTTATAAAAACATTTTCCGTATTGTCGACATTTAAAAAAATGTATTAGGCAGTTTTAAGAAACATTAATCGATACCATCACGCCTCTTCCCAGAAGGGGTAAGTAGAGACAATGGAGCGCCATGTGACAGGTTCCTGGCATACATCCTTTGCTTACTCCACTGTCATACATCGCTTCATACATGCTCGTCGGTTGCGGGTGCTGAGAACATATAATTATCGGTGGGTGATTACCTATTTGGTCATGCTTAATGTTCGCCTAGGATTGCCTCGTTCGACCCTTCCATATATTCGCTCCATATATTTGTTTGGTCATTCTATCACCATCCATTCTCTCCATGAAACCATCTAAGCATACCTTTTTCTATCCTTGTATCTATGTCTTCTTTCAATCCGATTTTTTCTCTTTCACATTTATTCTGCACTCTGTCTTTCAAAGATACACCTCATATTCTTCTCAATGACCGCATTTCAACTGCATTTATTCTGCTTTCATGTCTTTTCTGCTATAACCAAGATTCACTGCCATCTAACCAGAACGGTATAAAGTCTAAAGTCTGTGCCAGGCATGACAATACAGGGTGTCCCAGGTGGCGAATATTCAAACCAGTTACTCCATACAATTAAGTATACCACTAATATGAAATAATTTTTCATTTTTGTTGAGAACAATATTTTACTTCCCCATACATTTAAAGAGTTAAAAAAAATTCTCACGCAAAGTAAAAAATTCTTGCATATTCGTGTTCTACTCATTGCATGAAATAAATGGTAAAATGGTAATATTCGCCACCTGACCGCGAACACCCTGTATATTGATATAGTCATCACCACTGCTTTCAATCATCAACACGTTTTTATTCCTTCATGATCTTTAAATTGCATGAGAATGTTTTTCTGTAGGCTTCAAAATAATTTTCCTACATCTGCCAATGCAATATCGTCATCAGTCGCTTCATCAAGATTTGTTTTACATAACGGCAATAATATGTTTTTAAATTTGTCTGGTGTGTCAGTATAATTTTCAACTGCTCTCAAAATCCATTCAATATGACGATGAAACGACGATGAACCGACGAGTATGTGCAGAATTGTTTGTCCTTCATTGTCGGGTTGGGATATCAAATGTGAAAATATGTCCGGATATATAATTATAGTCCGTTTCAGTATTAAATAGCACACTTGCACATGATTTGCTTGCATCGCCACATGAAGAACATTGTGTTTCTTATTATCGAGGCGCATTAACAAGTCTTTATATAAGTCTTTACATTTTTCAATAGTTGACAAGAGCAATCCGCAAAACGGCAAATTGCCATTATGAGCTGCTTTATGAAGACAGGTTCTATTGTATTTATCGCCTTGTAATATGAAGTTTTTGAATAAACCTACATATTCATTTGTTCCTTCTAGATGGAAATTCATCAGTTCGGTTTCACTGTGGACCAGGCACTCTTCAATAAACTTTAAAATAAATTTGCTTATTTTTCTGTTACCGTTACTTGCCACATGATGTAGGATTGATTCTTTATTAGTATTATAAGTCAATATTAACTGTTTCAATTCGTCTTTATGATTTCTCAGTAATTTTATTATTCTAAAACACGCGCTATTGAGATTGAAATTTATAGCGTGATGTAAAATATTATTTTTCTCTTTGTTACAATGTAAAAGTAATTCTTTTAGAGAATTTTGGGCCAACATTGCTAATTCAGAAGAGTTCTGTTTATGTGCAATACTTGTTATAGAGTCTAGAATAAGATTAAAAATTCTAGAGTTTTCTTGAATTAAAGCTGAATGAATCGCGGAATTTCCGCCATGAAAGTTTTTCTTAATCAACGTTAAAAAATTAATTGTTGGAATGTTATTAAATAACAAGACAAAAATGTGTACGTGACCTTCTCGGACAGCTACCTGGAGAACATTTTCGTGCATATCATTTGCCGTCTCCACGAGTTCCTCTACTACATGTTGGCATAAAATATCACGAAGAGGATATCTGCGGTGTCCCATGTCTCGGCATCTGTTCTTTTCAGAGATCTTCAATAGAGGACGTTGTGACAACACACCATCAAAGAATGTTCTTACAAGTTTATAGTCATCACGAAGTAAGATTTTCGCTAAGAATTCCGACTGCACGATATAATTCTTCAAATTTTTTTCAACATATTCACTGAAGAAATATTCTGCGAAACTGCGATGTATGAACTCTTTTCGATTGCCGCAAGCCTGGATGAGACCTCCTCTCGTCAGCATCTCAAGGGGGTTCTCGAAATGATGACAGACATTCAGATGCGGCAGAGAAGCGTTAGGCTCGAATAAAGTTCTGACAGCGAATTCGCTGTGCATTCTTCTGAACATAATTTTCCACCTATTTTCCTTATCGTTATCAACTAAATTATCTTTTTGCAGCCCTCTTTTGTCTATTTCGTATATATTAAATTTATGTTCTACAAATTCACGATATATTTCCGAAAGTTTCCGAAAATGAGAGATTTCGTATTTTCTTTGAATAGTAATTTTCGCTAACATTTCAAGATGTAATGGCACTTTTAAAAAGTATTGATGTTTTGTAAATTCTTTCCAGGTCTGCAGTGATTCTTGAGCAAACATTTTGAAGATTTGTTCAAAATAACCAACTTCGCCCTCACATAATGGAATTTGAAGATGTCTGAGATGTTTAGCCATCCGTCGAACAGTATTGTCTTTGTTGATCTCTTTTCCTTTCCTTTGGTAAATTTTTGAATGCCACGCCCAAAATTTAGATAAAAATTCAACTTGTTCCTCTTCGTTAAAAGTTGTTAACATGTACGCCTGTACCTGAAGCTGCACTTCTAAATATTCCTTCAGGTGAACTCTTGTTGTGACCCAAAGTTGTTTTAATTTGCATTTGGCCAGCGCCTTCAGCAAAATGCAAGTTCTTTCCTTATAATACGGACTAATTTCATCAAAACCGTCTAATAGCAATATCGCTTCTACTTTACTACCTATATTCAGGACTCGCTGAAGAAGTTTGCATTCGAGTTGATGTGTATCTGAATCTTTGAACACCATGTGAGAGAAAAACTCGGAAGCCTTAGTTGTATCATTAACGCTGAACCTAATGGAATTTAAATTATATAAGAAAGTACTGTCAGTGTATTTTCTTAAATCAATTCGAAATATCCAATAGTTCATAGGATTTTCTTTTCTCATGGTGTGTGCTAAATGTGCCAACATGGTGGATTTACCCTCTCCAGGATTATTTGCGACGAGTACTACTTTATCTGTAATATTACTTGGTTCTAATTTGTAATTCAATAATTTTTCGTTGAACTTGGATTCACTGTCTTGAGTTACGCTTTTTACGCATAGCGTGTTTCCTTTGAATTCTAGCCAGTAACAATTCTTACAATTTTTTGTCAAAACGTTGAATATTTCTTCAACCTTCTCTCCAATATTTCTGTGTTTCGAATAAGGCATTAATACAATTCCGTTCTGAAAAACCCTGTCTTTTCCCCAAACATTTACATAATTTTCTTCCAGTACAATTTTAGAACGGAGTTCCTGTTCTGTAGTGCCTGTAATATAAAATAAATCCTCATCGTCGCAATTTTGTAAGATTCTTATGTCGATTTTAAGTAAATATCTTGGAATAAAGTAACCTTTGTTGTACACATCTAAATGAAAAGAGTCATTATTTCCAATGTTTAAGTTCTCAGTACTACTACATATCGCTCCCAATATAACTTCATCGACTACGTTAGAAGAAGTTGAAATCGTTACGAAGTCTTTTACTTTCATGACTGAATTTGATTCATTAGGATTATTACGAAAACGAATACTTCTGTTCAAGACATACTCTTGTGATTCTTCTTTCAAGTCCATAAATTTAATATTACTTTCGTACGAATCAAATTTGTCGAAGCAATCATTTAAAATTTTAGTAAGTGTGCCTTTCGCAATAACAATAAGTTTCTTTGTTACGTTAGTTTTAAGAATCTGACGTAAATATGAGAACAATCTTATATTTTTGTGAATGTCTGGAATTTCTAAGACAATTAGTTCAAAATTGCTTCTCAGATACATATCATGGAATTTTAACATATTTTCTGAATTTGTACACACAAACCTTCCCGAATACTTGAGATTCTTAACAGTTTGCAAAATATGCATAGCGTGTAGGGGTGTGCTCTGAACGACGATATGAAAGATTTTATTATTATTGTCCTTTTGTAAAAAATTTATAATTTGCTGGTTGTCTTTTTTGAAACAAATGTTTTTATTTTCTATTTCATTAATGTAGGATTCATTACTCTCTTGAATTTTTTTTATTGTGATATCATAAAATAATTTTTTCCCATCCTCTTCAGTGAAATAAGTTCCTTCAAAGTTTTTAAAACTCCTTATTAATTCCACAAAATAATTTACGCAGTAAGCAGTGTCATCTTTAGGTTCTTGCAAACGAAATGTTTCTTTTATGTTTTTCATTATTATTTTATACATATCATCGCTGCTTGGGCAGTTGGTGAACAAAGAAAACAGCCTAACAAAAACATTTACTTTTTCCGTGATTTCATTATCAGTTAATTGAGAAAAATGCGTAAATATGTCTTTATTCTTTTTACAGTCCTCTTGAAGTTCTTCTATTTTAAGGATACAATCTTTTTTTATTAATTGTAAGTCTTTTGTGAAGGGCGATTTCATAATATTCCCCATTAAATTTATTACATCTACTTCGCAGGTATTTTCACAGTTAATTTGATCTCTTAATTCCTGTAATACTTTAATATATTCTTCAATAGCTTTAAGGCCTTGTTCGGCAATGTTTACAGTAGACATCGTATTTTCGTTTAATTGTGGGTTTTCCTTTTCTGTTTTATTTTCCTGAGCATCCATAATATTTAATTGATGTAATAGATTAGAAAATTGTTCATCAACTATGTATTTAATATATTTTGAAGATCGGATTAGATTTATTAAAACGAACTTAATCTCAAAATTTAAATAGTCCGGTTTTATTTTCCAGACATCATGTTGTATCCCGTGGAACATTTTTGCTTTAACACATTCAAAATATGGAACAGGAGTCTCTCTGAAAGACATGTTTGTAAAATAAATAAATTTTGCCAGCTCGTCTTCACTGAGATTTGTTAAATTGAATTTTTCGGAAATTTCGTTAAATTTAATAAACATCTTAAAGACTGAATCATTACCTGTCACGAATTTATTAAATTCATGAGAAGTTTTACGATCCATAGCAAAAAAAGTAGATACATGTAACATATTTGACTCATAATTTTTTGTTTGCTTGACCTGAACGAACTCGTAATTACATTTGTCTTCTTGTGTTATTATCAATAAAACGTCATCGAATGGATGCACATCTTCTACTTCAGCGCCTAATTTGTACCGATATGACTTGGAGATAGATAGGTTAGTGTTTGTTATGGCGTACAATGTAAACAGTTGTGCTTGATACAGATAACTGTTCAAATTGTCCGAGTAACCTCGTAGACATTGATACTCATTAAAATTCTTATTTTCATTTTGCGAGTTATCATGTAAATTTAATAAATCTCTAATTTTCATAATTTCATCACCGTGGACTACCCGTGAAGCATTCTGCTTCACTAAATCTAATACCGTTTTATTTCCGTTATTTTTAATATCGCATTTTGCATTGTTCTGTAATAAAAAATCTATGAAATCAACCTTGCAGTTTTGCATTACTGCAGTGTGGAGAGGCGTATTTCCGTTTCTTTGGGTCGTGTTAACATCTGCCCCTCGTTGCAGTAGTAAGCCAATAGCATTTTTGTTTTTAGCTTTAACTGCAAAATATAAGCCTTCATTGCACAAGTCTCTTCTCCTGTCTGCATTTGTAACTCGATCAATAACAAATTCAATGAGTTCAAGTTTACCAGTATGAATAGCAATATCTAGAACAGAATATTCATTGTGTCTTTCTTGTAATAAATTAATTAACTTATCTTTGTTTATTTCTTCTGACGGTGATTTAGCTAGGTTTTTCTTTTTTTCTTTTTTTTTTGGGTTAGGTTGGTTTTTAGATTTAACCATACTACCACGCATCTCTTCCATGTTTTACGACGCAGTCGATGTGATTTTCGATTGTTGTGTTCCGGTATACATAAAATTCACCAATGATTTCTTTACCCTTCAAGGTAAGTCTTCGCGGCATAATACTTCACAAAACTGCATGCCTCCTGAAATTTAAATATAATTTTTAATTATTATGACAAAGAAATTTTGAGAAGAATTACGAAAGATCCTCGTACTCAATTTAGGCGCCTAAAATATTTTTCTTACATATCTGGCTCCTATATTTGTTTTATATAAAAAATATATAATTAATAATAAACGATAAGAAGAAAGCTTGGGATGATGTGTCACCAGCGAAAGCGTGCGAATGTAGAAGAAGCGGATGATAATTACAGTGATGCAAAGAGGAAAGCAAGAACAAGCACATTGTGACGGAAAGGAATGCAGTTACTCTTTTGGTCACAGATGAGCCAAGCACGAAATGGTTCGAATACATCAAAAGTGAATGTGATAAGAGTTTACCGATCTATGATTCTATGGTAAGGGATCCTAGTCGGTATAGATTAAAACACAGAAGTTCTTGATATTGACTTGTGTTCCACGTCAGACACAGTGTAGATATACATAGGTACAGATAACTAAGACTAAAGGACTGATATGACCAGGAGCATGCCAGGAGTTCGTAGGTAATATCGTTTACGCTGCCCCAAGGGGCAGCGTGACGAGAGAGCCATCTACAGACTATATGAACTAGAACTAGGTCTTCCTCGGAGTTGTGGCTGCTTATGCACCGTGGATTTGAGGCTACACGCGTTGCGTATTTTTATTCGTCCTGCTGAGTCGACACTTGTATCTGGGGCGCTGGTTTCTGTGTCATGGTGCAGTGATCAGCTGAGGTTGCTTGTGACACTGTCGAAGGTCGAAAATTTACTAGTGGAAGATAGCGAGGTCATATCACGCTAGAAGGTATATTTTGAGAGTTGTATGTGTTTGATGAGAGCATGGATACGGATACCTGTTTGAAAGAATGCATACATACATGCTATAACGCCTCTCCTTACGAGGGGTAGACAGAGACAATAGAGCACCATTTGACACGTTCCTGGCATACTTTCTTTGATTTATCCACAGTCATACATCGCTTCATATATGCACGCCGGTTATGGGTGCTGCGAACTTGCCCCTTCCGTGTAAGGTTACCTAGGCGCGATTTGTTCGCCAAGAACGGCCCCGTTCGATTCTTTCTTACAAATTAGCTTCACGTACCTGTTAGTTTGGTCATTCTTTCAACATTCATTCTCTCTTCTCTTTGCCCATTTTTTTTCACTCATTCGCCGCTATTTCAGCAAAATGTATGCAAAGGTTCTCATAGAAACAGTGATAATGGGGAAGAAAGAGAAAATTTGTGATGCGCAAAATGGATTTATAGAAGGAAGACGATGTACGGACGGACCAGGTGTTTTCTCTGAGATAAGTCAGTACGTGGTCGTGGTCCGTCGGGTATATCATCGAGAAAGCATTAGAAATAAATTATAAAGAGAAGAGAAGGCGGTGATGGATGAGCTATGGGCAATGTTAGACATGTATGGAGTGGAAAGCCATATGATACGGGCGCTGAAATCTTTTCATGTAGATAGCAGCACCTGTAAACTTAAAAGGTCAGTTGACCATCTCACGAGAAGTAAAGTCTCCATGGTTCTTTAATCTACATATCGTCAATTGCTGATAATTAATAAAATTCATCTTTATTATGTATTCACTTGTGCGTAAACAGTATTGTAAGTTACTTAGTTTTTTTATACAGTTTTCTTATTTAGTTTTATTAGTGACTGATTTTGAGAGCGATTTGTGACTTAATATTGATTGAGTGACATATTATTGAAATGTTGACTTAATTTGATTTCATATTGATATTAGTAAGTATAATAGATATTTAGATAGATAGAAATTATTTATTTGCACAGAAACATAGAACAACAAATACAGCTAAATACATTGAGCAAAAAGGCGGACTTAACGCTGTTGTAGCGTTTTCTGACAGTCGACCTTTGGGTGATTACGAGAAGATGTAATAAAGTGTAGTGCAGATGTAGAATGACGAAACTAAGACTAATGGGATACTAAAATGTACATAATATACATATAATATAATATTTATTTTTTATTTATACACTTATTGTACACTGCTTACAATTTAAGTACAACAGTACAACAGGTGAGCATTAATACTATAAAGTATTGTTCACTAGCTGACCTTTGGGATGTGAATGGGCATGCAGGCGTACAAATGAGCTACCGTATGTAGCAGTTTAATGGACTAAATATAAGAGTTTTACATACACGTCTTAAAACAAAATAATAATAAAATAAACAGAAATA
>WYDE02201721.1:0-10175 GCA_009867175.2 Adela reaumurella
TACTGTTTTCGTTGTGACAGTTTGAATTAGAAAAAAATTTGCTTTCTCCATGATAGTTTTCTATTTCTGTTTTTGCATGCATTTCTGATTAGCATGAGAAGCTTTTAAACTAAATTCCCAAAACTCTTCTTTATCCGCGCGGGTTATAAAGTTATATATTTCCAATTCCTATATTTAGCATGTAATAATAAATGTTTGTTCTGCCGCGACAGTTCGTAGGCATTTATGTACAATAAAGAATAGGCGTGTGTACATAATGTATAAGGGACAATTTAACGGCACATGTATTCTGGCAAGTTTCTTCCCTAGCGGAGCTCGGAAGGGTTGCCGCAGGAAAAATGGCGGGAAACGACGTAACAGATGTTGCCATATGTAATGGTGTTGCCGTTAGTAATATTAGGGTTATGCCTTGCGTATAGGGAGGCATTTGCTATAGCTCCTGCTTCAGCATTTTAAACGTTTCGATGTGTAGTTAGATTACATGTACGTATGAATATATTATAGCATATACAAATATGAATACTTAGATATATTATTTTACTTGTGAAGACGATGTATTATAGTGAGTGATTAGCCGAGCGGGCGACAACACGCCTCTTAAGCGGGCGGTATGGGTTCGATTCCCACTGGGAACACAATTTGTATTGCAGCCATTTTATTCGCCCCACTGCTGGGTACAGGCCTCTCTCATTAATATGATATGAGATGATTTACTCACACACTTCCACTGTGACCAACCGGCTTGGAAGTGGGTTTCCCTTCACCGGAGTTACAGCGCCATTTAGCACAATTCTAAAGTAAATATTATGCCCCCAGTGTGTATCGAACCTTCACTGAATGTATACCCCTTGGTTATATCCGTGATTCCTGCATGGAAACCCGATTAAGTCACTACTGAGTTGTATTCTGGAAAAGCGCTTAGCCTTTGAAGACGTATGTATTGGAAACGTTTTCTGCGTGCGTAGTATCAGTTCAAACTTTCATTCTAAATTTGAACTGATTCTATTCACGGTCGCCTTTGTCTAACCAAAACAAATTTTTCTTTACTATTATATAACTTAGAATATGAACATAGGTGTAGTCTTATAAATGTATGTACATAAGTGTAGTCTTATAACTATAGTAGTATAGTCATACAGTCTTATAACTATATGTACGTAGATGTCTTCAGTGTCATCGGTTCACAGAGCGTATTGCAGCCACCATTCTATGAATTTTCTTTTAAAAGTTTTACAATTGATGCGATGATCCGCTTTTCCAGGAAAACTCTAATAAATTTAGCTTCCCTTCAACCTGGGTTATTTAAATGAAATTCTTCATACAACATTTATTTTCGAGATTTCAAGTCGATTTTCTCAAACACGGCACAAACAATTTTACTTATATTTTGCACATTGTCAAGAGCCTAAGCCTAGCCTAAGAGGTTACTATAACCGGTTATTTTGTCATCAGCGTCGTTGGCTCAGTGGTTGCGATATTGAGTATTCGATTACCACAGTTAAGTACCTTATGCTGAGCGCGGTCAGGACTTGGATGGGTGACCGCTTGACCGTTGACGCTGGTCGTAGTTCAGATTCCACGATAAACTGTAGGTCCCTTCCCTCTCCTTACATGGTGGTAGGGTTAAGCCCGCCCGGGTTGGTACAACCGCACTGAATGAAGGTCGGTCTAAGCGGCTATGAAACCAGTCCAGTGTAGCCGGCTGGAATTGAGGGAAGCGCTAATATGGCACCTACCTAAATAATTCGCCATGGTGTTTAGGCTGACATGACTGGTACCAGAAAATTGTGCATTAGGTGATGTAGCCTTCCGTCAGTTTCAATATAAAAAAAAATCAGGTAAATTCAAATAAAGTTGTCTACCATACAAACTGGGCCATCTATGCATGATATTACCCATAGAAAATGTATCTTTCAGTTTTTATATGAAGCGAGAAAGAGCGGTTCGCTATACCGTTTCTTCATACATATTAGTTTTAGTTTTCTTAATGTACTCGTACCCTTATATAACATAACAAAATAATATAGAAAAAGACGGAAATATATTACCAGTCTCTGTGCCAGGCAGGCAAGTTGATGCGAGGAGTTCAGATTGAAATGCGCCTCGAGGCAGCAGTGGGTCAATATTTATAGGCTGTCTCAGTTTACCTGTACATAAGAGAAGGTATTGCCTACAATACCTTTATTTTAACATTGATCATTATTTTTCGTTAGCTTCTGGTAGGCTCGATTTGAAGCGAAAGTGCATGAAGCCGTTTTCTCTGGATCTAAAAGAGTTACAGAGCTTGTTGAGGTCTCAAAATGCATACATGTGATCGCTGGGGCTATAAATATAAAAAAAAAAACGAAAAATTTGCGTTTGGGTAAGGCCAAAAAAACGTCAAAAAATTACTAATAATTGTGTGTTTAAAATGTCTTTGAGAGCCTATGTTGTATTTGAGATTTTTTTAAATAAAAATTAATGCGTGATCATGAAGAACACGAAATAATTGTGTTTGAGGGTTTCAAGAGAGTTTAGGAGATTATGGGTGCTGCTAAAAGCTGCACGTGTGAAGTTTTTATATGTATCGTATAAGGCTCTTCAGTCGAACTCTATCGAGCGTTATACCGGTCTAAAGTATGTGACTCGAAAATTATGCGTTACAAATCTAAATTATGTGATTCGAAATAAAAAATCGGGCACGTGCCGCAGTTTGATTAAACCGTAATTTGATGAAACCTTAGTTTTATTACATCTTAGTTTGATGACACCGTAGTTTGATTATACATTATCACACCGGACTTTGATGGCGATAAAATAATGGCGGGACGGGTCTAAGTTAAGAGCTAGCGAGCGCGGTCAGTAGTAAAGTGGTCTAATTAGACCACTTTACCGTGCTTGCCGTGGTTCGGATTAAAAGTAAAAGTTCAGCTTCCTTCCTTATCTTTTCTAGGTGGTAGAATTTAACCCAACATGGTTGGTACCACTACATTGAATGAAGGTCTATCGAAACCGCTATTAAAAATAGTTCGTATTTTACGTCCAGTTCAGTGTAGCCGGTTCGATTAGCTTGAAGCGCTGACACGGCACCTACCAAATTCACCAAGGTTTTACGTCTGTCTCTACATATTCTATTTCAATAAAGAATAAGCATAAAGATCTCAAATGAATGCGCGCATTCTGATTTCACTTAAAAACCTGGAGGATTAAAAAATCGATAAACTAACCATAACAGCTATCAGCTACTTAAGGGGATGCTGCATGGCGGCCTCAACTCAGCAAGAAGTATGCCTATTTTATCTAACGCTCTTCCAAAGAGGGATATAAAGATAGAGACCAGGGTTTGCCTCTTAGTTAATTGTGACAAATCCTGAGAAGTTATACAGGAAATTATTTTTTATTGATATATTCTAGGTATCTATAGTATTAAATTTCCCAAATTGTGTTTCTAATGTAGAGACATTTACTTCACAAGTGACATGAAATGTGCGAATTTTATAGTTTCATAATTCTTACAGTAAACACAGTGTCAGTTTTCTAATTCTATAGCAACATAGTAATTGGTCTTGTAAAGCCAAATTGATTTAGATTCTTACAGTAAACACATTTTAAGTTTTCTAATTCTATAGGAACATAGTAATTGGTCTTGTAAAGCCAAATTGATTTAGGTTTTGGATCAATTCCTCAAAATGAGGGTGTGAGAAACTAAGGTTTTTTGTATGGAGTACGAGTGACGAAGCATCCTCTTAACTACCTAACTTCATCATGGATCTGTTATTGTTTCGACTTTATGGGAGTTCTACAAAAAGAAACCCATATTCTGTCTGATTACTCTGTGGCAAGTCTCGGAGTGTGCGTTTTCTAGGTCCATTTTCAATATCGCACGATGGTTTCGTAAAGCGCTAGACCTTTTGATTTTTCTCCATACAATACACTTTCATTTCCGATTAAATAATAAATAATAAGAAACGTTTTATTGAGTTATGCAAATAAGGAAAATTACATAACAATTATCTTAAATAGACTATCACAATTAATACACTTTATATATATATAGAACAACATACTAAAACTTATATCGTAATTGCTTCCACCTAACTAATTTACAAATATAACTCAATAGGTGGATTATATTGCAAACGAGCAATCTCTTACGGTCCGCACCTTATTGAGAATATAAAAATTAAGAGATAATAATGAAATGCAGCCAACAGAATAAAAGTACGTGAGTAAATTAAAGATATAAATAACAATGTTCTTAATAATTACCTAAAAATGCAACAATAATTAACAGTAAAATAAAATATATAAAAAAAAATTAATAACACCAGTAAGAACAAAATTCTAAATTACTATGGAAAAAACGCAAACTGGAATAACAATGGTTACAATTTATATTATATCAGAACTACCTAGATTCGTTATAAATATGTGGAGAAAAAACACCAAACACTATGCACTTTACTTTGGTACAACTATAACTTATTCTACTCTACAACACTTCCTTAGTTTTGGGGGATCCCACATTTTTGGGGAATTAACAAATTTTGAAAAGTATTTTACGATTTTGGCGTAATTCTGCGCCCACCAGTGCACATGCATCACATATCTTCAAGCAGCTCGCTGCGGTGCACGCGTCCCTAGCAGAACCTTGCGTTATAACTCTGCGGAAGTTCTTGGAAAGTTAGGGGCCCGCTTCGTTAGTTAACCTGAAGTTAGAACTTGGAATGTACGTCTCTGGGTCCGAGTGCATATTAAATTATGGAGACGTAGTTTGTGTGCGTAGTGAGTGTGAAAGAGTAATTCGAATTTCAAGTTAATGAGCTTGCAGGTTTACTTTCAGATCCAGAGTTTAGCTTGCACGAGAACATAATTAAGGCTAGGAAACCTAGGCACCACGTGACATCACACAGACGCACACAGCCTCAACGGTGAGACAGAGATAGCGCGCGGTGTTAACTGTATACAGAGGGGGATGGATGGCACTTACGACACGCGCGCGAATTCTACGCAAAAAGTAAATTTTCTTTTATTAGTATTAAATTTTTTATCTTTATAATTTTTTCTAATCGCACGACCCTAAGGAATTTAAAATTGTATTTGGAGAAAAAATATAAGGAATATACATTTATCATTTCTATTTTTACAATAGAGATAACAGCAAAAAATAGAGGGATGTTTCGATTTTTTTTCTATCGAGCGATGTTAGAAAATCTGCTGTTTCAACATCGAGGTGCCCTAAAAATAATCCTGTAGATTGAAAACCTGGAGCATTCCCTATATTTAACTTTTCACAGGTTTGCATCAATATAAACGTACAGATACCCAGGTGATGCCGGCTTAAGAACAAGTAATTAATGACATGCTTCGAGTGTCAGGGCCTGCATATATGTCTTACATTCTTTAATACATATACATTCTTACAGTTACCCTCTTCACTTTGTCATGTGATGTTAACCCGGTAGACCCACAGTTAAGATTACAACGAAAATGATTACGCTGTTCGTGTTCTTTATTTTCGTCAAGAGAATGTCGGTCTGGCAACTGGGAGCCGTTGCTTTCAGAAAGGGCAACACTTTGGAAAGTTAAAAAATTCCTATCTCAACAACTATTAGTTGGATCCAGAAATAATATGTAGAACTTAATACCTTTTTTTTTATGGAAACTGACACGGATGGCTACATCACCAAATGCACCAGTTCTTCTGGTACCAGTGGTATCATCCTTAACACCTTGGTGAGTTATGTAGGTGGTGCCATGTCAGCACTTTCCTCAATTGCAACCGGCTGCACTGAACTGGACGGAAAACACGAACTATGTTTCATAGCCGCTTCAACCGACCTTCATTCAGTGCGGTGGTACCAACCCGGGCGGGTTTTTCCCTAACACAATGTAAGGAGAGGGAACGGACCTACAGATTAACTTGGAATCCGAACCACGACCCAGCGTCAACTGTAAAGCGGTCACGTCCAAGACCTGACCGAGCTCGGCAGTGCTTAACTTCGGTAATTGAATACAGAATAACGCAACCACTGAGCCAACTACTCTGATTAGCGTTATAATAATGAAAAAAAAATCTCAACAACAATGTGAGAAGATAGTCTTTCAACAAGACTGTGAATATATGGATAAAAGCACACTGGTGTAAGCAAAGAGGTAGCTCATTCCACATGCGCACAACGTGCTCTGAGAAAAAATCAAAATGAAAAGCTGAGGAGTGGGAAGCGATAGCTTGGACAAGGGTGTCGGAGGATCTTAAAGGGACACCATGAGAGGAAAGAAGTGGAAACGGTCGGATAGGTATTTGGGGTAAGCAGGATCATGCACTGTGCAGTTACTATAGGAGAAGACATAGAAATTCCTGCGACGTCGAATGTCGAGGTACTGTAGGCTAGATTAGAAGGCTAATAATCATATTTCCGAAGACCGAAAATGTATAGAAAGCACATGATTAGTAGCCGGTCCAGCTTATTCTGCAGCTCTTCAATGACGTCGAAGTATCAGACATCAGCATAGTCTAGGATAGCGATAAGAAGAGATTGTGTCAACATAATCTTTGTGCTGATAGGAAGTACATTCTGCAGATGCTTGGGAGAATGCATGCAAGCAAACATTTTCCGACTTGTCATCGACTTGTACGTTCCACGATAGCGTTTCGTCAACGTAAAGGCCAAGGTTTTTCCACCTTAACTAGGGGAACTGCAACATCATTAAAGACAACAGGCCGTAAAGATGATCATCTTGCCTCGCATCATTGATCAAGCTTGCCTAATAGTTTGGTAGATCCGATTATAATCGCCTGTGTCATCTGTGGGTTGAGCAATAAACCATAACGTTCTGCCCTTGTTCTTGTTATTCTTCTGGAGATGATAAGTGTAGTAAAAAAGTGTAAAAGACGTCATATAATAATTAATAAGTAAAGTTCTTAGTAATAAGTTTCCTGAAAATGCACTGTCAGTGTCTTCAGCTCGTTGGTTGCAATGCAACACTAGGTATTCGCTTGAGGTGGATGGGTGACCGCTTGACCGTCGATGCTGGCCGTGGTCAGTCCACGTAAAATTTTAGGACCCTTCCCTTCCTTTAATAGATGGTAGGGTTTATTCCGATTTGGTTAGTACCGCCGCACTGAACGAAAGTCGGTCGAAGCTGCTATAAAAATTGAGCGCATTTCAGTCTAGTTCAGTTTAGCAGGCTCGATAAGGGGGACGCATAGACACGGCACTAAACTAACTAATCCACCAAGGTGTATTCATTACGGCTGGCGAAATACTTCCACGTTAAACTGCAGGTCACTTCCCTCTCCTTATATGGTGGTAGGTAGGGTTAAACCCGACCGGGTTTGTACCACCGCACTGAATGAAGGTCGCTGGAAGCGGCTATGAAACATAGTTTCGTGTTATCCGTCCAGTTCAGTGTAGCCGGCTGGAATTGAGGGACGCGATGATATGGCACCTACCTACATAATTCACAAAGGTGTTTAGGCTGACATCACTGGTACCAGAAAACTGGTACATTAGGTGATGTAGTCTTCCGTGTTAGTTTCAATAAAAAAAACTTGTGCTAATGCACAATGCATAATTGGTAATGCAACCACCCATGTCAGCTTCGATAAAAAAATAACACTAAGTATGGCGTTCTTCAAACACGATGTGGAAAGTGTTTCTAGCCAGCCGATATTGTATTCCCAGCACCAGCAAATCTTCGGATGCCGTGAGCGCCTGGCTTGCGTCATATGTCGCGCTTTCCGTGAAAAGATAAGCTTTTTATTTGTAAAAGAGATAACGAATCGAGTACCAATAACACTTTCTTACACAAACATTTTTGCAAATACATTTAAACAAAAAAAAAATATTGCATCGATTTTTATTCAACAATCGGCGGTTACTCGTTTTATATCATGTCGTTTATATTTTGCCTTATCACCAAAGCTCATGAAAACCTGAAGCCGCGTCTGCCTCGTCGAGCGGCACGGGCGTACTCGTAGAGAACTTTCAGTTCATTCATACGACCCCAGCTCGTACTAATTATTTACTCGAAAGCTGTTGAAAAGGTTAAAGAAAGGTAAAAAGGTGCATTAACAGCCCTGAGAAGAGCTGATTTCGTTCATCTCAGAAAGGCACGCAAATACAACTTTACATAATTAATTAATAGAAAAAAATGCACAATTGCATTATGATAAATTATTATTTCATTCATTTAGGGTTGTGGGTATGTGGTCTGGCTGTAATTTGAGATAATGTATATTCAGTGTGTGTCATTCCGATTGAGCTAATATTTGTAAAAAATATTACGATTTTCGTATTCTTTCTAAATGTTAGCTTAAAGGCCCGTAGGCACCTAGCAACCAAATGCCACCATGTCGCGCTTACTGACCAATAAAAACAAGGCGATCGTGCGCGGCGGTCGCGCGTTTTGTTACCTTTTTCCAGTTTTCCTTATATTTCTCGAAAAGCAAATTCTCTGCGGAAAAACTATACGATAAAGAATTTAATAAATTAAAATATCTTTCAAAAGACTGCAAAAAATAAGATTGTTGTCACTCAAAATTCTGAGATCTTGCGAATGATTTTTTTTTTTCTAAATCTATTTTTGCTATTTTTTCTGTGTTTCTAGAAGACTTTCAACAATACTGCCCGATAAAGAGATTATAATGTAACCTTCTCTATTCACTGTATTTTTTTATGCTTCAAGTGTTTCTGGTTATTTCTTATTTCGCGATGAAAAATTGGACGATTTTGACAATAAGACTGCCTACGGCGGCTTAACTGGAATGGCACATACTGACTTGCATAATCCTCTGTATTATCTCATATTATAGCTGGATTATCCACCGAGAATTATAATGGAATGAATGTTAATTTCATTACACTTCTCTTCTTCTCGAGATGAAAGCAATAAGGCATTGCCCGCTCCACTCCGAGAATCTTTGATTTTATAAATCTTATTCTTAAAAATATCAGAAAGAACTTAAAAAATATATATCTACTGTACAATTTTACAGTGGTCTACTGAATTTGACCATTTGCAGTAATTATTTGAATTACACATAAAAATTCATTCAAAATTGAAATGTAAGGCATTTGTGTTAATATTCGACTTTAAAGAAAAAATTAAATTCGCTCGAGGACAGCAGATGGCGCAATAAACATTTCCTTAGTTTTATACGTAAGTTCTACCCGAAACCCTCTTATGCTGCCCTTTTAGGTATAAATCAACAAAAACTCTTCAAAAGTAATCTGAATAGATATAAATTGTGTCAGCGTTCTTGAAAAAGTAAATGTTTTTCTTGGCAACAAAAAACTTTATGTACTTTTAGAAGTCTCAGATAAGTATTTGTAATTTAGAATAGCAGAACTGTATTGTTAAGGCAAGTAGGTACTTTAAATTATTACATTTTTGTCAAAGTTCTCGCTGATCAAGGCTAAACTTAGAAATGTGAGAAAGTTTATTATCGCTAGTAATTACAGGGCCAGCCTTTTAACTGTTATAGTAACAGTGGTCCTCCAACGTGAAAATATATTCCCAAGAGCCTTTTAAAGTTTTTTTTTAAGATTTGCTTTGCGACTGCGAGAAACGAAAGTATCAAAAATATAAGCAATTTTTTAATTATACATACGTACCTCCATACATATCATTCACGCTGAATCTCGACAGTCGGGGTAAGAAAAGCAGTCGCTGTTGTACTGCATGAACTCCGGTAAATTACAGCACAACACCGACCACAACATTACGCAAGGTATTCGGACAAGATATCAAGCAGCATGTCAGGCACAAAGACCCACCTACTGCGTGACTTTGTAGAAGTAACGTGGCAAGGTGAGAGGTGACGAGCCTATCGCCCTTTAGCACGGCATCTTGTCCTTATCCCTTAGTTGCCTTTTACGACAAGCATGGGAAGAGATGCAGTGGAGTCATTCTTTGAAGAACCGGCCCCACACGGTACAGTACCGGCCCCTTATCTATTCTTGGTTTGTCAGCAAATGCTTGTTAGCCTACAGAAGTAAAATACAAATTTTACAACAAAAAAAAAACGCATTCAAATAATCATACAAAAATCACTACCAATTATAAAACTCTAAGGGTGACCGTGTCTGTAATTTTGGAATTTTACAAAAAATATTTTTCGAGGGGTTTATAGTAACGATACTGATGGTAAAAAACGATTTCTTGAAAGTGTTTGTCTGTCTGTCTGTCTG